>CAUYQG010153325.1:0-55078 GCA_963574415.1 Tarsius wallacei
CCAGCTACTTGGAAGGCTGAGGCGGAAAGATCGCCGGAGCCCAGCAGGTCGAGGCTGCGGTGGCCGGGAGCGGCCACTGCACTCCAGTCTGGGCGACAGAGTGAGACTCCAACTCAAAAAAAAAAAAAAAAAAAAAAGAAATACCTTGGTATCTTCCTAACCAGTGAAGTGAAAGACCTTTACAATGAGAATTACAAAACACTGCTCAAAGAACTCCAACAAGACACAAACAAATGGAAAAATATACAATGTCCATCCTACCAAAAGCAATATGCAGATTCAACACAATACCCATTAAGTTACCAACATCATTCTTCTCAGACCTGGAAAGGACAATACAGAAATTCATATGGAAACATAAACAACCATGGATAGCCAAAACAATCCTTAGCAAAAGAAACAAAGCAGGAGGTATCACACTTCCAGACTTCAAACTTTACTATACGGCTACAGTAATCAAAATAGCCTGGTATTGGTACAAGAACAGGCACATAGACCAATGGGACAGGATAGAGATTCCAGAAGCAAAGCCTCAATTCCTCAACCAACTCATCTTTGACAAAGCCTCCAACAACAATCACTGGGGAGAGAAGAACCTATTCAGTAAATGGTACTGGGAAAACCTGTTGATCACATGCAGATGATTGACACAGAACCCCTACCTAACACCATACACAAAAATTAGCTCTAAGTGGATCAAAGACCTAAACATAAAACCTCAAACTATAAGACTCTTAGAAAACACAGGAGACACCCTTATGGAAATTGGAACTGGGAACCAATTCCTATTCAGATCCCTGAAGGCCAATACCTTAAGAAATAAGATAGGCAAGTGTGACCTTATCAAATTAACATATACACAATGGAATATTATGCAGCCATGAAGAAGGACAGGTATATAGATTTTGCAGCAACCTGGATGGATTTGGAGTCGATCATACTCAGTGATTTATCATAGAAACAAAGAACAGAGTACCACATGTTCTCACTCATAAGCGGACCTTGATCAATTATAATGCTATAAGAAAGCAATTGGCAGTAGTGGGAAACTGTCAGGGGAGGGTGGGGCGGGATTAGTGGTTGAGGGAAACTGCTAGGGGAGGGAAGGGCACACCTCATCAACAAGGGTACCTGCATGATCAGTGTTTATATACCTAACCCGGAATTGTGCCCCACATCTTTATAATAAAATTAAAAATATAAATAAAATAAAATAAAATAAATATGATGGCATTATTCCTCTATATAAGAGGCTATAGTACTGTTATTTATATATGGAATCTGCATAGATAAATATCAAAAATCGTAGCATAAAAAGAAATGGACAAATGATTAGCTCAGATACTTCTAGATTTCACAGGTCTTGGTTGGCAACTTTGCCTGAAGCGTCCAAACTCTTCCTAAATCATAGTATCTAGTCAGTAATTTATATTGGTCACTTTTCAAAATAAGTCAGAATCTATTTGCAATTATAGTTTCCCATTTCTTCAACTGCTTGTCTCAGTTATTCGCCTCACTCCCCAAATAAAGCATGCCTATTTATTTCAAGGAAAAAAAATTGTGTCATTAGGCAAAACTGAAAGGGATTCCAAATATTTTAGAAGTCAGAATTGAAACGAAATGAAGTCTTAATAAATCATATAATAAGTCATTCTGGCTTCAAAAAGGACAATGATAGAGTACTGAATAATAAATAATAGAAAAAACCTCATTCAGAAGTTGACGAAGTTAAAGAAAACAAAACAGTTTTCCTCTATGTAAGCTAATATTAAAAATTCAAGTATAATAAAAAATAAATGTGAATAAAAGATTCTATAATGCCATTCAACTTAAATGTGATAAAATATATTAAAGTGAAACTAACATTGTGAACATATCATTATTACTGAAGTAAGGTTGTTTTATAGTAGGAAAATCATTAACTTTAAAGTCAGAAGAGGTATTCAAATCTTGGCTCCTCCATTTTCTAGCTGTACAACTCTACTTATTTATCCTCTTATAGCCTTATTTTATTTAACTATAAAGCTAGACTAATACCATTAATTTTACAGGATGTTGTAAGAGTTAAATGAGCTAGTGTAAGACAGTGGTTCTCAGACAGGCAATTTTACTCCCCGGAAGACACTTGGCAATGTCTGAAGACATTTTTGGTTGTCACAGTGGGGGACAAGGCGGTTTGAATACTACTGGCATCTACTGAGTAGAGACCAGGAACGCTACTAAACGTCCTACAATGCACAGAATAACCCCACAACAAGGTTGAGAGACCCTTGTAAAGTGTATAGCCACCACCCAGTATGCAGTAAACCTGGTACAAACTGTGGGTATTATTTTAATTATTGAACCTAAATAAGAATGTACAGAACCAACTTAATTTTATTGGGAAGAGACAAGGGAAGAAAGTTATAAAATTAAGTTGAACAAAATATGCAGAAAATGATCCTGGGTATAATCACTGAAGGCTTTTGGTACAAAGTAATATGCTCATTTCAAATTTTTTATTTTAAACACTAAAAATAAAAGGTAAAATTTGAGCAATTAGAAAGCACTGAGAACATTAAAAAATTCTTTCTACTACAGTGATGACAGGCCTATGGAAAATTTGAATCTATACAAACAAATAAGACTAGATTAAACACATTCCAGGGTTTTAAAGCTATTAAGATTATTAGACTGTGAAATATGCTGCCAAGGAAGTGCCAGGTCTACCACCTCTTGAGACACTTAAAACTCAACTAACAAAACACTACAAAGTATATTTCTGGGAAAAGAGAACTAGCACAGGAGAAGATCAAACTACTCATTCGAGAGGTCTTTTTTTCCTCCTTTTGATATTGATGTTTCAACAGCTACTTTTAAAATGATAGGAGACAAAATGTCAAATTGAAAGCAAGTTTCATGAGATCAACTCATAAAATCAGTTACTTGATCAGTTTGGCAAGGACCATGGAGATTAAGAAAAGTTTATTATTGTAAGAAAAATTAAGACTGTTAAAAAGGAAGAGATATCACAGTGTATCAAATTATCTTCAGCTTCAGCTTCTACAAAGTACACAAGACTTGACTTTGAGCCAAAAAACAACCTGGAAATGGTAGCATAAATGATAATGATAAAATTCATTGTAATAATTTTAAAATTGAATGCCTAGTCCATCTTAGTTGCAATTTCTTTACCTCACAAATGGTGTAAAAGCTCACAAATCTTAAAAAAGAGATTTAAGAATATAAGGTTTGAAAAGCACTCTGTAAACTGTAAAGTAATAGAGCATATATGGATTATTATACTTGTATTTTGTACACCGTGCTTCATCCTCTTTAATAAGAAAGTCATTTGACAAATATCATCTCAATTGATTAAAACAAAACAAAATGTACACAAATCCACAAGGTAAGCAAAACATAGAAAATGCACCCGAGTCAGGCTAAGTAACTTGTTGAAGAACATTCGATATGTTTACAAGGCAGGGCTGGTGTGAGAAAATTAGATTTTCCTCTCTCAAAACAGGTCTAGTACACTTTCTGCTGCTTTGACTGCCCATCTCCCCCCAACCTCTCCTCCTTCCAAATGAGTGCTAACAAAATAAAAGAGAAAAAGGGAAATTGCTTAGGGTTTGTATTATTTAGGCATCTAAATGTCTGTTTGCCTAGACCTTAAGCTTCTGGTTCATAGTTAAATCCCTACATGTAGCAGTTGGGCATTAAATAAATATGCAGAATTAATGAATAAAGTTCGAAATTTTACTGAACTGATTAGTAGATAGACTATTATAGTTTAGACAAAAGGGGTATATTTTCTTAAGAATCTCCATTAATCAAGACAGTTTCTGCTGTTAGGTTAAATCTTCTTGAGTTAGCGACTATGAATTTTCAACTCTCTTCTAAATTAAGACATATAATATGTGAACGTGTTTTCAAGTAGAAGATATTTATAATGTTTTGTTCTATTTTAATCATCATAATCTGAAAGCTGGAATATGTTAATCAGAAAAAATTATTTCTGAACACATAATGTATATGACAACGGGGAACACTTTAATAACTTTCCACTGTTGGAAAAGTTGTCAAGTAAAGAGGCATTAGGTTTACTCTATGTTGTCCAAGAGGGCAGAACTAAAACCAAATGATTCTGGTTTTGCATGAATAAGAACTGTCCCAAAGTGAGAATGGCTTTCTTTGGAAGAAATAATCTTCTCATTTTATGAAGTATTCAAATGGAGTGGGGAGGAGTGACAGTCATTCACTGGTAAAGCTGTGCAAGGGATTAAGACATTGAGTGGAAGCTGGGTTTAAAAAACTCAAAAATTCCATCTCTGAGATTCTATTATTATAATGGATAAGTGGATATAAATTAGTGAAATTGCTACCCAGCTCTTTACCTCAAAAACTAATACTGCCCAACTAAAGTTGTTCTTAAAAGGAAATTTCACATGTATATTATCAATGGGGGGGGGGTGGGGGCAAGCATTTTTCAACAGCGCATTCAAAATGCACTCATATTTAGTCAGACTCTTCCTATTTAGGCATATTGTTTCTAATTGAAAGTAAGATAGATGGGGTACTGAAATCTAAACAGCACCAGTAATGACTTCTAATTATTTTGTTGTAAAAACATAGGCATTCTCTCTCTTTTAACGACTGTGTTTTCCTGCTGTTTCCAATTGCCACAGCTTCTTTCAGAAACTACACAAAATATTTCCAAGGTAATCATTTGGCTAACCCCAAATGACCAATTTATGAGAGATATGCTAAATAACATTTCTGAAACTCAGTGGCACTGTCCAGGGTCAGAAAAGCAAGTGTAGAATACATTGCAATTTAACTCTCCCTGCAAAATCATGGTTGTAATCTCACTGTTGGAGAAATTGTTTAAATCTAAAACAGTTTTACAAAACACCAAATGATCAAAGGAATGATAAATTCAATTAGTCAAATAAAAATGTAACCACAAAGTACAAGGTATTGTGGGAAAAGGATATCCTTTTGCTTTTAAAAAAGCATTTTTTTCAAATCATATGCATAAGCATCATCAATGGAGTTCTTAAAATGCCCAGTCATAGGTTCCACCCCAAATTTTCTGATTCACCAATGCTGGGATAAGGAACAGAAATCTATATTTTTAACAAGAAATCCATCAGTGTCCAAAGCTAGCTGCACATATACTATATTTTAAGAAACATTGGCAATCCTTCCATAAATTATGCTTTAGTTTCCCCAGATTATGAGTTATAGCATAATTGATTTCCAAGTATAGGGGTTTTTATTCAGAGTTATGCTCCTTAGGACACTTACACATAATTCTATAACCCTTCCTTTAGAGCTGATCATTATTTTTATCTTCAATTTTTAGAGGAGAAAACTGAGACACAGAGAATAAATCTCAATGTTCTATGGTGCCAAAAGAACACTGAATTACCTCTGGTTAGCGAGTAAGCTTGGCTTTTGTATGGCTGAGAAGACCTGTAGAGAAACCTATAGAGAAAACCTGTCCAATAGAACTTTTTACGATGGAAATGTTCTATGATGCCCTACATAATAGCCAATGGACACATGGGGTTATTGAGCATGTGAAATGTGGCCAGTATCATAGAAGAATTAACATTCTAATTTTGATTAATTTGAATATAAATTTATATAAGTACATGTGGCTGGTAGCTACCATTTGGGACATCCTAGCTCTAGACAGGACTTCAGGGGGAGGTAACTTTGGAGGGGAAAACATTTTAGAACTGTCTCCTGAAACAGAGTGGATGATGGGAAGAATGACAGAGACATTGGGAAGATGTTGGGAGTGAATGCAGTGCATCTGGAAAAATTTGTGCCCCCCTCCCCACCAGGCAGGCCATTTGCCCAGTTTTTTGTTGGGCTGAGTTACCATGCTTTTAACAACCTTATGTAATAAAACAAATGCCTTTATTTTCTGACTAAATTTAATCTGTTTTCCTATGCTCTTATGTTCTCTCTCTCTTTCTTACATATGCTGACATTTTTGCAGTGAATTGCCTTTAATATACACTTACTGAAAGCACACATCCTCACAGCTGCAAAATTAAAAGAAAATATATTTCATTACAGTTTTGGTGACATCTCTCTTAGCAGTAGATCTTGTAAGTTCCATTTCTCAAGCAATACTGCTTTTGATCATTTTCTCAATTCTTCAAATGAAATATTCATTGGTAATGAAATGTCTTAGGCAAGTTTAAGAGAGAAGAGGGAAAATAGATACAGAATGACAATCCAAGAATATGTTTAAAAAAAGAGATGGAAAAAGGAAATATGAGGTTTTAATTAGCCTATAAAAATGTTGCTGATTTTTATTCAATTCACTTTTCTTGAAAGACTTTAGTCTTTTTCTCTTCTTTTTTTTCCTATACCACATAAAATCACACCCTAACAGGCCCTTAAGATCTGAATGTTAGGAACCCTGACTATCAGAATAACCTGGGAGCATCTTAAAACGATTGACATCCACATCCCAGTCCTGGAGATTCTGATTTAGTTGATTTGAGGAGGTGCTCTGACATAGAATGTTTTAATCTTTCTGTACTTTAGAAATCACAGGATTCTAGAAGACGAGTGGAATTAGAAATCAGTGAATCAAGTCCTTTTATTTTGCAGATGACGTAAATGTGGTCCAGAAAAATGCGGTGACTGGCTAAAGCTCATGTGGCTAGTTATTTGTGCCTAAGCCAAGACCAGAACTAAAAATCTGATTCCTAGTGTAATTCCCCTTCTATAACAGCACTCTGTCACCATCGGTATGTTTCCAAGCCAAGGATTCAACCTACTTTTATCTTGACATGTTTCCTATGTTCCTACTATTTCTAACACAGCACCACTTTGGGTTTACCTGTGGTGTCTATTTCAAGTATTCTCAGGTTGTATAATGTATTTGTACTGATAAACTATTCAGGAGGTTGTTACAACTATCTTTGGGTAGATTGTCTTTACCTAGAATGTCACAAATGAGAAGGTATTAGAGTAGTGATTCTCAACTCTGACTGCATGTTAGAATCTGGTGGAATTAAAAAAATACTGTTGCCCAGGTTTCCTCTCAGACTAATTAGATCAGCATTTCTGTGGATGGGACCTTGGCATTGGTATTTTTATTCATTTCTTATGGGAAAAAAGGTTTCACAGGAGATTCTAATGTTCAGCCAAGGTTGAGAAACTCTGGGTGAGAGAAAGATGTCAGGGAAGGCTTTCAAATATTAAGTACTATATGGTCAGAGGACCAAAATAGTTATGCTGATTACATCCCTCTCATCTCTATCCTCCAGCTAATTTAATATGAATTCACCATGTTGGCTTTACCAAGATCTCACGACTTGGGTAGTTGCCATGGTTACCACAAATACAAGGCTATGGTTAAGAATACAGAATCAATATCTCCTTCACAGTAAAGTGTGAGCTGTCCCGAACTTAATAGGCCCAGTGACTTTTTTCAGTGGTTTTGAAAGGCCTTTTTTATGTTTGGTTTTGTTTTAGAGGCATTATTCAGACTCAGAGGCCAAACAAATGAGCTGGTTCAAGATGCAAGGCAACAATCAGGAAGTAGAAACTAAAGAAAAAGAGGATGGGGAGGGAGAAAAAGATAAAGGAAAGGAGAAAAATGAAAATGAGAGGAGAGAAAGATGAGTAAAGAGAGGGAGGGAAAGAGAAAAACAGATATGATACTTTGAACTTTCAGCAAGTGCATGTCACAATGCTAAAAATCCTTTGAGTTAGGTGCAATTACATTGTCATTATTTAGTTGGGGAGATTAATCCTCAGAGAAATTAACTTACTTAGGGCTAAAGCAGATATTTGAATCTTGGTCTGGCTACTTGCTGGCTCAGTGATTTTAATCACTTCAGTATCCTCCCTTTCTGATTGAGTTGTTGGCATCTGAATCTGGGTAGGAATTATCACTAATAGGACTTCTCCAATTTTATTACATGCGTTGTGCACAGAAAATGCAAGGGGCAGGTGGTAGCTGTCATTAATAGTTCTAGTTCTTCAATGTTCCCTTTGTATATTCACACTCTTTGACATGTGACTTTGCACATCCTCCATTTATAGCAGTGGTCCCCAACCTTTTTGCCATCTGGGACTGGTTTTGTGGAAGACAGTTTTTCAATGGACTGGGGTGGGGGATGATTCAAGTGCATAACATTTATTGTGTACTTTATTTCTATTATTATTACTACATTGTAATATATAATAAATTAATTATACAACTCACCATTAAAAAAAAGAAGTGTGGACAGAAGTGGTAATAAAATAATGGGTGGGCCATGCAGAGACTAAAATAAAAGTCGGATTCTGCCTTATAGCTTGCCACCAGATGCAGCTGTACAATTGAAGTACATCAACTCACTTTCCTCTCACTGACAGAGTTTTGATATGAGTTTGCAAGCAATTGATTTATTGTGGTCTCTGTGCAATCAAACCTCACTGCTAATGTTAATCTGTATTTACAGCCTCCGCCTCAGATCATTAGGCATTAGATTCTCATAAGCAACATAACCTGGATCCCTCGCATACTCAGTGCACAATACAGTTCACACTCCTATGAGAATCTAATGCTGCTGCTGAGCTCAAGCAATAATGCCAGCAATGGGGAGTGGCTGGAAATACAGATGAAGCTTTGCTCACTCGCTTGCTGCTCATCTCTTGCTGTGTGGTCTGGTTCCTAACAGGCCATGGACCAGTGCCAGTCCATGGCCTGGAATTTGGGGATCCCTGCTCTATAGAGTTGTATTATATTTTCTCATCCCTTGCTTTGGGTTTGGCCATATGACTTATTTTGGCCAATAGAATGAGATGGAAGTGATGGTGTGTTAGTTCCAAGTCTAGGCCTTAAAAACTTGTCTTTGTGCCGCTACCATGCCATAAAAAGGTCATACCCTCAGTGGTCCAAGGAAGAGAATGAGAAACATTCAGTGCCAAGTTACAGACCTGTAGTGTGAAGCAGAGCTACCGCAGATACCACATCCTTGATCAGTCAAATCTTCAGACATATTAGATTGCCCAACTAAATTCAGTAAGCCATACTGTCTAACCAAATGTGCGTGATTTGTGAGTGAGCATATCTGTGGTCAATAGAACTGCAGATGTGTAAGCTAAGCAAATGCTTATTGTGTATTTACCACTGGATTTTGTGATTGTTTGCTATGCCTAATAGCTCATACTACAGAATAAGAGAGAGCCAATATCACTGTACTCTTGAATATATGGACACATAAAAGTACACAAGGGGCAGACAACATGTGTTAAAGCCAAATACCTGTACAACATGACTGCTGGGAAGACAAAACACCTTGTTGCTTATTTCTCCTGGTCACATAATTCCAGTTAGCATTCAGTCTCAGGGATATTTGTTTTCTCCATGGTGACTGATCCATAGTGCAGTACTTGTTAAAAAGGACATTGAGTCAGAGGGAGAAGATAAAGGGAAATTTACAGTCATAAGGTTGATCTGTGGCTCCAGGATTGTTATTCTGAAATATACTATGGCCTGAAGGTGCAGAAATGGCCAATGGACATTCCCTCCTTTGGAAATATATCACACATTGCTGAGTCTTTGCTTCCACTTAGTACCATTATGAACAGCTATTTATAACTTTTAGGGATTCTATAGAGACCTAGAATGGTGGTGATTCTCAAGATTAGGTAGGTAGGAAAGAAAGGTGAACTAGAAAAAAGTAATAAAAGGAGGAAAGCTTTATAATACACATCCAAATTGCTGATGGAACATCTTATGCATAAATTAAAATCTTCCAACATACTCTGGTACTTATGAGCTTCTAGTTGAGGAAGACTCCACTAAGAGCAGTCTTTTCAAACTTTTTTTGTTTATTATCCATCTCTACTACTTATTCCTATTATTATTATTATTATTATTTTGAGTTGGAGTCTCACTTTATTGCCCAGAATGGAGTGCAGTGGCATGCTCACGGCCACTGCAGCCTTGATTTGCTGTGCTCAGGTGATCCTTCCACCTCAGCCTTTCAAGTAGCTGGAACCATAGGCACGTGCTACCACACCTGGCTATATTCCTACTTTCTACGTGGAACAGAATTCTATGATAACCAAGAATTGTAGAGAAACAAAATAACAATTTGTAGTAAAACTTTTGTTGGCAATGTATATGAGTCACATTATTAACTTTTCAGAAAATATATGAGATTTAAAACATGATTTTCAGAGTCGTTGTACATTTTTGAAGTATAAGAATCCAGCTGCTCAAGAAATGATGGAACAACTAATTCATATTTGAACTCCAATGCATGCACATCTTAACTTCCAGTTATTGGAAAATTATACATCAAAAATATTGTTGATGCAAATATGTATCCCTTACTCACTGTAAGGTGAACAACCAACTATTCCCAAGCTAAATTAATAATGATGAAGCTAAATTGACAGCATTTATAATTAAAATTCAAGGATTAAAGTAATTGAAAACCACAATCAAGTGAAGACAACACTGATGATAAACTCACTGATTACAAATTGCTCTTTCTGGAATTTGGTGACATTCCAACTGCATATATACTTAGCATCACATGTAGCAGTCAGATTTCCTAGTAGAGTATAAATGGTAATTTTTTTGTAGACGCTAGTTATCTATAAGAGAATAAAAAGTTGGATCTTGATTATTTTGTTGTAAGAAGGCAAGGATGCTTTCAAAAGTTCTGGAGTGGTGTTAAAGGGAACCAACCTAAAGGAGCTCCCAGTGGTCAAACTGTGGCATTGAAGCATGAAAATAAAATAATAATTGTAGTCAGTAGTGTTTCTGAGCATGAGATCTAAAATCAACAGAGAAATTAATATTAATAGGTATGATCATAAGATTTTCTGCTGCAATGCAGTGGCCATCAATGTGGAAAATATTCTTACATTAGATGATATTTTGTACACTATTGCAAATATTAATGGCCTGTGACAAGGCATTCAATTCATGACTGCAAGAATAGATGCTATTGGTCTACAGCCTGGAGACTGGATATATTTCAAGATTCAGCAGAAAGGACATCACTTCAATTGCACTGGATGGGATCATACCAAATCTTTCCAAACATTCACCTGATGACAAGGTCTCATGCTCTCCAGCCCTAACTCTTTATTTTCTGTAAGAAGTCTGCTGCACTCACTAAGAGCTTCTTACTCTTAGTTGAATGTGTCATGCTATAGCCATAAAAATAAATTGTATGTATTTTCTACAAGCCCTAAGTTTGTTCCTTAGAATGCACACCTTAGCTGGGCTCGATGGCTCAGCCTGTAATTCCAGCACTTTGAGAGGCTGGGATGAGTGGATTGCCTGAAGCTCCAGGTTTAAGACCAGCCCAGGCAACTTGGCAAGACCTCATCTCTACAATAAATAAATAAATAAATAGCTGGGCGTGGTAGTGCTTGCCTGTAGTTCCAGCTATTTGGAAGGCTGAGGTGAAAAGATCGTCGACGCTGGGTTGCCCTACAGCCTGGGCGATTGTGTAAGACTCCAACTCACACAATAAAAAAAAAAAAATGCAGCCGGGCTTGGTGGATTAGCCTGTAATCCCAGCGCTTTGGGAGGCTGAGGTGAGTGGATTGCCTGAGCCCGCGAGTTCGAGACCCGCTGGGGCAACTTGGCGAAGCCTCATCTCTACAAATTTAAAAATTAGCCGGTCGTGGTAGCATGTACCTGTAGTTTCAGCTACTCGGAAGACTGAGGCAGAGGGATCACCGGCCCGGCAGGATGAGGCTGCGGTGGCCGGCAGTTGCCACTGCACTCCAGTCTGGGCGACAGAGTGAGACTCCCACTCAAAAAAAAAAAAAAAAAAAAAAAATCAATTCCAAATGGATTAAAGACGAAAGCGTCAATACCACAAAATATTTGTGGACTTTACAATAGAGGGGCAAAAGAAAAAAAAGAAAAAGAAAGAAATGTTGACAAACATCAAGCCTCAACCATTTTAAGTAAATAAATACTAATGAAGTGCCAAAAAAGAAAAGAAAAGAAAAAGAAAAAGTCCAGAAAGAAGCCATTGAATTAGTCAGGTGTGGTGGTGCGTGCCTGTAGTTCCAGCTACTTGGAGGGCTGAGGCGGAAGGATCGCCAGAGCCCAGGAGGTCGAGGCTACGGTGGCCGGGAGCGAGCCACTGCATTCCAGTCTGGGCGACAGAATGAGACTCCTACTCAAAAAAAAAAAAAAAAGCACAAGAAAACCATGCTTCCTTGAACCCATTCCAAAAATCTTCAAAAACAAGTTCAAATCCTGTGACAAGACCCTTCTCACATCCTCTTACTGAGATGCCTGGTGGTTTCCTATTATGTACTGTCTTCCTCGTTCTAATGAGTCAATAGTCCCCAACTTTGTTCAACTAGGAATATATTCCTGATGGTCTTTAGCTGTAGGGCACTGATGTCACAAATAAGAATTTACCTGGACCTCAGGGACAAAATCAGGGGTTAACTTTAAAGCATGAATTACAAGTAAATGTCTCTGGGGAGAGAGAGAGTACCACAAAGTAATTAAATCTTAAAAATCACCAAAATAATTAGAAGCTACTACTATGTCGATCTTTCTGGATTTGCTAATAATTGCTACCTTTGAATGCTAAGATATAAGATTTTGCCACTCCATATTGGAGGTAAATGTCAAAGAAAGATTAACTAAGATCAAAATGATATATTTTTTCTACTCAGTATTTATTAACCAAATGTCTCTAAATATTGGGTGTGTGCCCTTAATATTCAGGGATCTAAAAGAGAAGATACTTTAATTGAAAAACAATTTATGCATACATTTCAAGTAGTGCAGGAGGTATCTATGGTTTGATATCTGCATGTTCACTGCAGAATCAAATTTAAAACAAGATAGTACTTAAAAGCAATTAGATGTGGGGTGAGGGAGAGAGGCATGTGGAAACTCTTAAGAAAATAGAAATGAGTCTCTCTTTAATAAGATAATCAGTTTTAATTAGATAAAAAATAAAGCTAATCATTTTGACTTAAAATACAAAGCCATAATTATTCAGATGGGATCTGCAAATAATTTAGACTGTAATGTTAAGAATGATGAATTTATAATGTGGTGAACTAAAAAATTGCTTTGAAAAGGTAACTAATCAGGATGAAGCAAATGTCTCAAGTAAGATTAGGCTGTCCTCTGCTATCTGTCTTAATTGCCAAATTCTCTGTTGAACTTTCCTTCTTTGTTTCTTATAGACATTCTCTTGCTGTCGAACTGTTTTACAATAAGAACTTGTCTCACTTGTCTGACCTTCAGACGTTCAGCATTGTGTGGACATTACAGTTGGTGAGAAAAAGTTTTAAGTAATTTAAACATTTCACAAAATAGAAAATAGTTATAGTTAATATGTTGTTAATTACTTGTTAATAACTTTAGTTGTATTAAAACCTAAAATAAACATATTGCTTATATTTTAGACTTTTTTCCTGCTTCAACTTGAATTCTTTGTTTCAATAACTCTTTTAAAAAGATAGTGACTTCCACAATGTAAACCTATAACAAAACATCACATTGCACCCCCACAAGTGTATAATAAAGTTGTCCCGTGGTATATGCTGGGAATTCGTTCCAGGACTCCTCCCCAACCCACCCCAGAGGATACCCAAATCGAAAGATTCTCAAATTCTTAATATAAAATGGTGTAATATTTGCCTATTAACTGCAAACATCCTCCTGTATACTTTAAATCACCTGTAGATTGCTTGTAATATCTAATACAATGTAAATGCTAAGCAAATAGTCACTCTAAATATTGTGTACGTACTCTTAATATTCAGGGCTCTAAAAGAGAAGGCACTTTAATTGAAAAACAATTTATGTATACATTTCAAGTAGTGCAGGAGGTATCCATGGTTCAATATCTGCATGTTCACTTATTTGAAAACAATTAAATGCAATTAAAAAGAAAAAGACTGTATATACAATTAAAAAGAAAAAGAAAAAAGGTTAGAGTGACCTCCATTGTTTGTTACAACTCCTACATCTGTAGTTTCTCCCCACTGAAGTTGTCTGAAAAATGAAAAAGTGGTTCTAACACTTCCTAAATATAAAGTTCAACCTGAGGCTTTGCTTATTCTTCTAGATTCTTTCACAAACAAATCAAGGAGATCATGATATGCAATATATGCATAGAAGATACTAGAAAGAGAAGAGAATTAGTTATCCTGCCGCACCAGAAATTCAGCATCTGGATTATGGGAATTTTTTCTGGGTTAGATAGGCTTGAAGAGTCACAAAGAATTAAAATATGCATGTTTGTTAAAAAAAAACAAAAAAACCACTTTAGTTATCTGGCATTCTGGAACCATTCCACTTATAAATGTCACTAGCTCTATGAAGAAAGTTTCTTCTTTTTTTTTTTTTTTTTGAGTTGGAGTCTCACTCAGTCGCCCAGACTGGAGTGCAGTGGCCGCTCCCGGCCACCGCAGCCTTGACCTGCTGGGCTCCAGCGATCATTCCGCCTCAGCCTTCCGAGTAGCCGGAATTACAGGCGTGCTACCACGCCCGGCTAATTTTTTTGATTTATTGTGGAGATGAGGTCTCGCCAAGTTGCCCGGTCGGGTCTCGAACCCGTGGGCTCAGGCAATTCATTCACCTCAGCCTCCCAAAGCATGGGAGAAAGTTTCTTTATAGGAAAGTTGGATATGTGTATGTGGAAGGAAGGATCTGAAAGTTCTGCTTATTTGATGTTTTTGTTTCTCTGACAAGGATTAGTAAACCCTGATTTCAACTCTTTCTAAAAAAACAAAGTGAAAACATGTACCATACCAAAGAGAGAGAGAGAGAGAGAGAGAGAGAGAGAGAGAGAGAGAGAGAGAGAGAAGGAAATATATTTGCTCCAGGCTTTTTAATAGGGAGATTATTGATTCTTATTTTTGTATTTTACCATGTATACTTAACTTGAAAAGGCTAAAATTGGTCGATATTTCTACCCAACTCTTATTCTCTGGCATATAATCCATATTATTATCTATTATTTTCATTCCATTCGCATTTTGGAAATATAAAAAGAGCACTGATAAGTGTCGAGCTCAATGAATTTTCACTAAGTAAACACATTTTTGTAACTACCTAGATACAAAATTGAACACACTCCTGAAAAATCCTCATACTCCCTTCTAATCAATAACTTCACTTCCCCAAAGATAAGCACTCCCAATTTCTAACACCATAGACTAATTTGTCTGTTCCTGAAATTATTGTGAATGGAGTCTTATAATATGTGCTCATTCTCATTGAGTCTGGGTTCTTTTTCTCAACACTGCCTTTGTGAGATTCATATAAAACCATGATATTGAATACAGTCATAATTTCTTCATTCTTATTCCATTGGATCAATTTACCTCAATTTATTTAACCATTCTAGTATTGATGGATGTTTTGATTGTTTCCAGGATTTTTGTTTTGCTTTTATTTTTTACTATTGTTAATGAGTATGCAATGAGCATTGTTGTACATAGTCTTGTGGGTCACAGATATATAGATACATGTATTTTTGTTGGATTTATGGTTAAAAATGTAATTTGTGTGCCATAGGGTGTACAGATGTTCAACTTTGGTAGATACTGCCAAGCAGTTTTCCAAAGGACAAAGTTTACCAATTTATACTCCCAATAACAGTGTGTGGGGCTTCCAGTTACTACACATTCTCACCAGCACTTGATATTATTAATTGTTTTAATTATGCTTATTCTCGAGGTTAGTCTGAACTCATTGTGATTTTAATTTGCATTTCCCTGAGGTCTAAAGATATGGAGCACCTTTACATATGCTTGTTGGGTATTTGGATGTTCTTGTTAGTTAAGTACCTGTTCAAGGCTTTGGCTCTTTTTCATGTTGGATTGTCTGTATTGTTCTTATTGATTTGTAGGAGTTCTTTCTGGAGTCTACATACAAGCCCTTTGATGTTTATATGTACTTTAAATACCTTCTAACAATCTGTGGTTTGTCTTTTTACTTTCTTAATGGGCATTGTGATGAAATTACTCCTTTTAAAAATGTATCCTGGCGTGGTGGCATGCATCTGTAGTCCCAGTTACTCAGGAGACAGGTGGGAGGATTGCTTGAGCCAGGGAATTCATGACCAGCCTGGGCAAGATAGTGAAACCCCATCTCTAAAAAAATCTTTCCATCATTTTTTCTTTTTGAGTTGGAGTCTCACTCTGTTGCCCAGACTGGAGTGCAGTGTCACGCTCCCGGCCACCGCAGCCTTGACCTGCTGGGCTCCGGCGATCCTTCCGCCTCAACCTTCCAAGTAGCTGAAACTACAGGTGCATGCTACCACGCCCGGCTAATTTTTTGATTTATTGTAGAGATGAGGTATCGCCAGGTTGCCCAGGCAGGTCTCGAACCCGCGGGCTCAGGCAATTCACTCACCTCAGCCTCCCAAAATGCGGGATTACAGGCTGAGCCACCGAGCCCGGCTCGTTTTTTCTTTATGGTTAGTGACTTGGTGTCTTGTTTAAGAAATTGCCTATCACAAGGTCATAAGATATTTTCCCATGTATTTTTTTTTTTAGTTGGAGTCTCACTCTTGTTGCCCAGGCTGGAGTGCAGTGGCACACTCATGGCCACTGCAGCCTCCACCTGCTGGACATAGGCGATCCTTCCACCTCAGTCTTCTAAGTAGCTGTAACTACAGACACACACCACCATGTCCGGCTAGTTTTTGTGATTTATTGTAGAGACGAGGTCTCACCAAGTTGCCCAGGCTGGTCTCGAACCCATGGGCTCAGGCAATCCTCTTGCCTCGGCCTCCCAAAGTGCTGGAATTACAGACTGAGTCACCGCGCCCGGCCCCTATGTATTTTTTGATTTGTTTTCTGGATGTTTTGTTTAGTTTCTCATAATTAGATCTACAATTCTTCTGGAATTGTATTGCTATAAGGTATCTTGTAATTCAGATGATTTTTTTTCCATTTACTAAAAAGACTAGAGTTTTTCTCAAAATATTGTATTGCCAACTTTATTGTAAATCAAGTGTCCATCCATATATTTGTAAGTCAATTTTTGACTGCATTATTTTCTATTTGTCGATTTATTCTATCCCTCCAGTGATACCACACTGTCTTAATGTAGTTTTATAGTAAATCTGATCATTGTGAGTGACAGTCTTTTAACTTTGTTTCTGCTACATAAGATTGTCATAGCTTTTATGGGATCTTAGGATTTTTCATTATACATTTTAGAATCTGCTTGGCAATTCTCACACACACACACACACACACATGCACACACCCATGCACATACCCATGTTACTGGGATTTTGATTGTGATTTACACTGAATTAATAGATCACATTAAGGGACAATTGATATCTTCATGAGCATGGTATTGTATACTCCTCTATTTATTTAGGTCTTCAATTTTGTATTTTAAAGATGTGAGGTATAATTCAGGATTAGGTATATGTGTTCATCGTACAGGTGAAGTTTGGGCCTCACTTTGGTCCCCAGTTTGCCTGACTTGAGATGAGGTAACCTTATTGATGTTATATGTCCCCCCCATACCCTGGCAGTGTCCCGCTACTGCCATTTCCTTTCTTATAGTATTATGATAAATGTTCAGGAATTGCTTATGCATACGAAAAGGTAGTACTCAGTTCTTCTGTTTCTCTCTCTCCTCCAATTTACTTTTAAATAAATTATATTTTCTAATCTTAAAAAAATGTGGTACATATACACGATGGAATATTACACAGCCATAAGGAAGGACAAACATAGGAACTTTGCAGCAACTTGGACGGATTCAGAGTATAGAAGTGATCTATCACAGAAACAAAGAACTGAGTACTACCTTTTCGTATGCATAAGCAATTCCTGAACATTTATCATAATACTATAAGAAAGGAAATGGCAGTAGTGGGACACTACCAGGGGAGTGAGGAGAGGCATACATAGCATCAATAAGGATACCTGATTTCAAACCAGGCAAAGTGCTGACCAAAGAGAGGCTCAAACTTTACCTGTACAATGACCACTTGTATACCTGATCCTGAGTTGTACCCCACATCTTAAAAAAATATATTTTAAAATAAATAAAAACCAAACAAATAAATAACAAGATCTCCTTTTATGGTGTTTTGTGGCATCACAATGTGGATTCTTAATATGAATTTTTTTATTTGCTTGGGGTTAATTGGTTTAATGTTTTTCAATGATTCCAGGAAATTCTAAGGTGTTCCTTTATATAGTACCTTTTGCCATTTTCTCAATTGTCTTTTCTAGTATTATAATTAGATATGTTAGACCTACATATTTTATCTTCTATGTCTCTTAAATTTTTCTTTGCTATTCTTCATCTCTTTGTCTCTATAAGCTGCATTATGTATACTTTTAAATTTTTTCTTTTAGTTCTATATAGTTCTTCAGGTATATTAATCAGCTATTATCCCATGCCCTGTTTATATTCAAATTACTATATTGTTTCCTTCCTGAATTTTATTTGGTCTTGTTTAACTTTGCATTGTCTTTTTATAGTTACTTGCATTCTGCTCATATTTTCAAGTCTTGTTTGTGTCTTAAACCATATTATCAATGGATCTATTTTACAGAAAGTGTTTTTTAATTTCACTAATTGAGGTATTTCCCAGATGGAATCTAATGTTTGTTGTTTGTGATTTTTGTCTGCAAGCAGATTATTTGGAACATAATCTTTGTTAATGCTTTGAAAACTTGGTTGAAATTTCATTCGTTTGGAGATAATTTTCAATTGCTTCTGCTAGATGTCTTTGGTCATGTTGAATTAAATTCCTAGCTTAAGGTATCCCCCCATCTGCTAAAGACCACACAGATAGGCTAAATATGGGCATAAAATCATGTAAGGAAAGTCTTTGTATTTGTAAATTTTCAGGGAAGATATTATGCCTCTCTATCCAACACTAAGATAAAGGTAGGCAAGTTTACTTCATTTTTTGTTTTTGTTTTTTGTTTTTGGTAGGGGACAGCAGGTTTATATCTTGCTTGTCCTATACAGATAGAACCCTTTAGCACTCCAGTTTTATGTCTGGCTCTCTTACTAAAGTGTTCACTTTGAATAGACCCTAGACTTTATTTTCTTTTTCCAGAACTCTCATTATTCTGCAAAACAGAGATGCAAGTCCTCCATGTTCTAGCAGATACTCTCAGAGGGAAAGCTGTCTTTGGTATATGCCTATATCCAGAGTTCCTCCTACCTTCAGTTAATTTTTGTCTTTGCTAGTTCAGTAAGTTGTTTAAAATTCTTTTAAAATACTTTCCTCAGTTTTTAAATTTATTTTTAAATGTGTTTAGAGCATGTTGTTCAATCTCTGCCAGTTACTATGTGAATGATTATGAAAATTTTCACCAAAGCTAATCACAAAGCACATCATTTGCCATGACCAACTGTATTTTGCAAAAAATATTTTCTTTAATCAAAAGATGGGCAATTTTTGTTGTCCATAAAATTATGATTCAGCAGAGTAAATACTTAGAGAAAGTACTTCTGACAGTGACTGGAAGGACCCTTTGACAAATTATGAAATATGACTATGCCATTCTTTGTTTATCTGTCAAGAAAATGAAGTTTTCCTCTTTTTTGACTATTAACAGACACATTTTGTCTTTACAACAATCTTTGTATAAATGAAGTGCATATTTATTTTGTAAAGATAATAGTTATGCTGCTATTGCTGATGTTGATGCTGACCTTATTTCAGTCTTTAATATTTTGAAACTTGTAGACTACATATTATTTTCTGGCATATTCTGGTTTTGTAACTAACTAGCTCAAGATAAGGATTATATAATGCAAATAGATAAATAACTATTTTATAGTTGAAAGGGTGCAGCTGGTAAGTTCAGTTTCTTTAGTATCTTTAATTTGCACCAGAGGCTCACAACTGTGGATAAAGGCACTGAAATGAGTCTCAGAAGATCTGAATCTCAGTCTTCAATCTGCTATGAAGTAAATTATATTTCCGGATCCCCGCTGGAAAATATCAACATTACATTTTTTTCCTAAGAAATTATGCTTTTCACAGAAATAAAAGTTTAAAATATTACAATTTACATTGTGCATGTGTAATTTAAGTGAGAGAAAAATTAATAGATAAAGAAAAAGATAACAAACCTAACATAGAGTAACTAAAATTTATAATATTTTAATTAAGATTGTTTAACTAGCATTTTTAATTAAAATAAACATTTTGCTAACAAGCTGTTCAAGTCAATCATGATAGTTCTTATCTGCTGCAAAGGATAAAACAAAGAAGAGTGTTTTTAAATAATGAAGTTTGGGTTTATAACGATGGTGTTAATTTACACAGCAGAATTTTTTTTTGAGATACTGCTAATTTCTAAGGCATATGTAAATTTTCTTGAGGAAGAAAAATGGGTAGATACAGAAGACATGATTTTCAAGTATGTGGTAACACAAAGCTAAGAAAATTTGATGCAGTGAATATTAGCTCTGGCTTCAAAAATATCTTGCTTGACTACTGATGAGAGAAATCCAATAATATGAAATCTATAGGCAATAAATGTAAATTACTACATTTAGTTTCAAAATTTAACCTGATATATATTTTTAGAAGAACTACAACTGTGAAGATTAGGGAATGAAGAGAGATTTTAAGCAACAAAATTATTGGCTTTTTAAAGACAATAAGGAAACATGGTCTAATAAAAGTCTTGGATTCAGCTCATGGGATGTATCAGTTCCTCTTTCCTCTGTTCAATTCCTGCTGTGACCAATCTGCTGTATTCCATTCTGCATGCTAAATTATAAGAGGTTAATTTGCTTCTCGAATAAGTAAAGTGAAACATGGACTGGGCAAACATGTCCCGTTAAAATGATTAGAATGTGAGAATATTTAGTCTGAAGAAGCAAGGCAGTTAGTGTAATTGTGTATTTCTTCTCATTTTTCTTACATCTTATATTTGCTGAGATGTCACAAAAGTCAGTTCTTTTTCCTTATTTCTTATCCTAATGCCATTGGCGAGTGCTCTGTCTCATGGCTTCAAACACCATCTGTGTACTGGAAGCTACCATATATATATCTCCAGCCCTGATCTCTTTCAGGAACTCCAGAGTTTCATATTCAATTATTTACTTGAAATTTTATGTGGATGTTAATAGAAAATAGATGCTTCAAACATAAAAATAAAACTCCTTTCGTGATTGCCTTCATTCCCTTTCCCCCAAACCTGCCTCTTATGCATTCTTCCCCATCTAAACAACATCATCCTTCATTTGCTTAGGTCAAAACTATTGGAGTTATACTTGACTCTGCTGCTTCTCTCTGATCATTGCAAAGGAGACATGATGCCTGACAGATCTGTGGGAGGATGATGGTGGACATGCATAAATTGAGAAGGAGACAGTCTCATCTCAGCACAGTCATAAGAAGCCTTAAAAACTGTGTGTTTGGAAGAGACATTTGACAGTAAAGACTCATGACAGTAAAGATTCACTACGTGTGCCTTTCAAGGAGAGCTCCTGTAGTTCTGGACACCTGCTGCACTGTCAGTTCTGTGGACGAGGGAGAGAAAGGCACGATGAAAATTATGTTCTAAAATGGGTAGCCTCCTCCAGGAGAGGTTGGTTTGAGATGTTTGAGAAAGTCTGACTCTATGAATACACTCAGATGTTGGCAACTGTGAAGCGCACAGTGATGCCTGGTTTTGGTGACACTGAGAACAAAGCTTTTAATGATGGTTTTACCCACAGTCTGCAATGCAAAATCTAACACCTGTGACTTCTCAGTCTTCTGTTATTGTGGAGGTAATTACACTATTCATGGAACAAAATAATCTATAATATTTCTCAGAGGGAAAGGAACAAATTTTGATTCTCTTGGTTCAATTTGCAGAACAAAATTCAATATCTTTACTATGGGAAAAACAAAACTAAAAGCAAAAACACACTGATAACTAAGATGAACAGACGATTAATATGGATCTCATTGAATATATTTATTTTTAAAATTTTCTCCCATTTATCTCTTGGATAGATACAATGTATCTTAAAGCTAGTATTTAATCTAAGGTAATTATTTATTGTTCCATGCATAGAAAGATCATTCATATCCCATACACAAACAATGTCCTTGTATGGACATGCTATAATCGATGGAATAAAATTGGGGTTTTTGTTCGCCCTGAGATATAGTATTTAGTCCCCATGGGAATACAGGGTGTGCCAGAGTTTACATGGGTCTAATATAAATTTGACTATGGCTAAATATCAAGCAATGGAAGTCTGGTGCTAACTTTTTTTGTTATTTATTATATTGAGTATTAAGCACTTTATATATATTGTCTCATTAATCCTCAAAAACAATCCCAAGTATTCACTATTTCTATCTTATAAATGAGGACAATTGATTTCATAGAAGTTTCAATAATTTGCTTGAGGACACACGGATAATAAGTGGCAGAGCTTAGAATTTGAACCCAAGTCTTTTCACTTTACTTAAAAACGCTTAGATACTAAACTATGATGCTTCTCCTTTCACAAAAAGGAAAGAATAAAGTCAAAAAATGTCTTAAAGAAGCATAAAGAAGACTCCAGCTGATTTCCTTTCTAGGGGACTGGAGACCATTTAGGATAAGACAGATGGAAGGAAGCTGGGGTACTAAAAGTTGAGACAGCTGTGATTTGTGCTTAGAGGCCTGTAGCCATGGCCTTAATGAAGGTGATAAAGAGAATATTGGAAAGGACAGATCCCTTTAAATAAAAACACATTCCTAGAAATTGCCCAGGACAAAGACATTCTCCATGGTCTTCATGGACAAGGTTGTCAGTCACCACTATGCTGGTGGACTCATCATTAGGACTAGTAGAAGATCAAAGGCAAAAATGCTTTGGCAAGTCAGCTCATAACAAGAGCTGGAAACCAGAGTCTGTGGATTTAAGGCTGTGAAGAAGTAGAAAGAAGAATCTGAACTTCTAATAGCCGCAATTCACTGAGTATAATACATGTTTGTCCTGGTTTAAGTAGAAATCTGATTGAAGTAATTGCCTTTCTGTTATTTGAAGTTTGATTGGACTGAAAAGAAAGAAAATTCTCCATTTTTTGGCTATTAATTAACTTGGTAAAGTACTCTGGGGACATGTTTCTCTTTGGCTTTTAAGGTTGAAATTCTTCTTGCTTCATTATTGCTTGAAAGGTCCATTAGGCAAAGAAGAATAACAAATAAGAGGTCATTGACATATTAGTTGTGATTTTCTAATAACTTATTTAAAAAAGAAATATAAATAACTGGCAAAGTCAAAAATGGCTTGTTTATGTCTTTCTGCCTGTATAAATAATATTGTATTGTACTTGTGGGCTGAATAGAAAAATAATTATGTGTGCTTTCAGTATTAATGCTCAAGAAATTACATAAGAGGCCAATGCCAAGATGTAAAGCTTAGGCCAAAATGACGTATATTTAAGTTTTATACTAATTAGGAATCATTCATTCAGAACCAGGACACAGATAGGCATTAATATTAGTCTCACTGTCATTTTTACGGAAATGAAAATTGTTTCCTAAGTTAAACAGAGTGGCTTATTTGCATAGATATGTTGAAGCCACACACATAAATAAGAAACAAATGCTTTAATTTTTTTAATATCAGAAATTGGAAATTGTATTAGTTTACTAGGTCTAGTGCAAAAAACTTAAAACGACAGAAATTTATTCTTTCACAGTTTTGAAATCAAGATGTTGCAGGACCAACCTATCTTTGGAGTCGCTAGGGAATGATACTTCTTTCTCCTTCTCTTAGCTTCTGATGGCTGCCAGCAATTTTGGGCGTTCCTTGACTTTTAGAAACACCATTCCAATCTCTGCCTTAATTGTCAAATGGTCATCTCTTTATGTATTTCTGTCTTGGTGTCACAATTTCCCTCTTGTTATAAGGACACCCATCATTGTATTAAGGCCTACTCAAATCCAGTATGACCTCACCTTAATATGATTCATCTGTGAAGACCCTATTTCCAAATAATGTCATAGTCACAGGTACTGAAATATGTTTGTGGCAGACACAGTTCAACTCAGCACAGACATTAGATAGAAATATTATAGCCGGGCGTGGTTCCAGCTACTTGGAAAGCTGAGGTGGAAGGATCGCCAAAGTCCAGCAGGTCGAGGCTGCAGTGACCGGAAGCGGCCACTGCACTCCAGTCTGAGCGACAGAGTGAAACTCTAACTCAAAAAAAAAAAAAAAAGAAATATTATACTACTAGTTATTTAAATAATTCAGTGGTCTAAATATGATTCAAAGTATGATTCTGCTCCTTTTGTTGTATTTCTCTTCTCATCAGCTTTCTCGCTCTAATACCCTGAAGGTAGTATCTTCTTTTTCTCCAGTTTTTACAAAGCAAAAACAAAGAATCAGAGAAGTCATAGACCAAGGACAGCATATTAGTGTTTGGAGCTAGAAGCTAGACAGAAAAATAGAAATCTCAGCAGTTATTTTTATTTGTTTATTTATTTATTTCAAACACATTGAAATTTTTGGTTTATTAAGAGAAATAAAGTTCAAACATAGTCTTAAAAAGGCATTTAAAAATCCACTGTATTTTATTACCTTAACGTACAATTTACTTTTACAATTTAAATATTTCTTTCTTGCCATAATGCAGAAGAAAATGATGCTGATCACCTACCTTGTGCATCACTTACAACACTCAGCAGTTATTTTAACAGAGATAATGTAATATAAGGAATTGGGAACTGAAAAGGATAAAAAGAAGCACTGAGATAACCCAGATCTAGTAAGTGCAGAAAGAATAAAGAGAAGTGGTAGGAACAGGTGTTTGCCAAAGGGGCATCACAGAGCTGAGAACTGGAACCCTACTGGATGTGATATGGGACTGTCAGTGCTGGTATCTCTGAAGGGTACAAAGAAGATAGTTCTACGAGTGTGATATTAATAAGATTGGAAAGCAGAACCAACTGTGACTTTCCAGGTAAAGAGCTTTGCTGAACTGACCCTGACAGGAGCAGGAAACACTCAGGAAAGAGCATATCCCCCTTCTCTTCACCTGCCCCTTGGTGCCCCTTCAGTGTACCTTCTTTGGGAAGAACTGAACTGGTGCCCTCTAGCAATGGAGAGAGACAGTTGGAAGTGTCCCAGCCCCAGCATGACAAAGTAAGCGTGGAAAAGTGGGTTTGGACCTCAGAGATATAGCTTAGCAAGCAAATGCAAATTTGCAGGAGTAGATTTTCAGATTTGAAAGACTAGTTAACACTGGAAGCTGGTAACGGAGAAAGGGACAAGCCATGAGAACTAGAGAGAAATGTATAGAGGAAGTGAGCAAGGGAAGAAAAATCTTTTTTCAGGACCAGAAAGTAAAGTAGAATGGATGAAGTTAGTTAATCACCCACCAACATTGAATATTTTTAAACCCTGAACTGAGAGTCTTTTTTTTTATTTTAATTTTTTAGAAATGGTGTCTTGCTTTGTTACCCAGGCTGGACTACAGTGGTATGATCATAGCTCAGTGTTACCTTGAACTATTGGAACTGAGAGTTTTGAACTTAAACACTTTGGATGAAGATGAGAGCATGTGAGGGAAAATCTCATCATCTAATCAAGGAGGAAAACAACAGATCCAGGTGGGAGTTTTCACATGACTAGGGGCAGCTGCTGTATATACATTTCACAAATAGAGAACCATTGCTATCTGTTATATGCTGTTGTGCTCTGCACTGAGGGGAATAGAAAAAAAAATATGAACACATGTACAATTAAGTGACGTAGCAATCAATGTATTAGAACTTCAGAGAACAGATTGCATTCTATATTGCAGTGTTTCTTGACCTTTTAAAAAAAATTATTATTGCCCCACTAAGAAGCCTTTCAGACATTTTCCCCTAATTATTCCTTCCTCCCATAAAATTTTAATTCCCATCTGCTTAATACTGGGGGTCTTTGGAGACCCACAAGCCGTTATTATGTCAAAGATGCCCTCCAAAGACAAGTTTCCACCCTCATTGAAAATTCACACTACAGTGGTGCCTTACCCAGATTTTCTTCACCGGTGGTGCTCCAGCTGCTGTGAGATATATTGTAGAAGTCCCTGGATGATTGTGCTAGGTCTAAGGAAATTATCCCAAATAGAGGGTTTACTCCACAGACTCCTGAAAAAGTCAGCAACTCATGACTTACTGACAATAAGGTATAAAAAAAACTGGCCCTCCTCAAGGAAGAATCAACTCTGTGATAAAATTCATACTCCACAGCTCCCCATGGGACCAGATGGAAGCTAATCTCTGGTAGGACCACTTATTTATTTACTTTTCATCTCCTGTTCTGTTTTGCTTTTCTAGACAGCATACCATCAATAAACCAGTTTTATAAGAATCTCTATCTTAATTGCTACATTTGAAAACCTGACCTAAGACACACCCCTAGTGGCTAGAGTAGTCAATGAGGTTTTGTGAAGAAGCGCCATCTTAAAGGAAAGGTAGAAGCTAGGCGAGGAAGAAGAAGAGAATGAAGTATGTTTGTGGGCATCACAATGAGCAAAGATGCGGAGGGCTTTGGAGATGGTGAAAAGGCTGGCTTGGCTAAAAGCAGAAGATTCAAGTTAAGGAGTAAATTTGAAAAAGGTTAATAGGATTGCCTGGGGTTATTTCAGAGCTTGGCTATTCTATCCATTGAAGGCAGCTTAGGTAACTGGGGAGTTTTCCAAAGGAAGAAAAATAATTCAACTTGTTAACTTCAGGGAATGATTTACTATGCCTGCTTGCTCACTTTCACATGGTAAGGTCAGACACACACACACACACTGAGTAGTTCAAAGGTGTTGCAGAGGAATGTAACAAAATGCAAGATTGTACAGTTCACCCAGGCCATTGGAGTGTAAAGGAGTGACTGGTGTGGCTATTGATCATGCAGATCCTGAGTGATAAAGCAGAATAAAGTAGAGATGTAACATAAGATTTGGAATTTGATATCATTTATCATTGACATTATTTCATTGATGCTGCTGCATTGTAGTGGAATTAGGTGTGAGTCAAAGGGAGATAGTTATATGACAACCTTTTCAAGAGTTCTTTAACTTCTGAGGACTGACATTTACAGGAAAGCAAGCCCAGAGTTTGTCAGATGCTCTGCTTTTAGACAAATGAGTATCCTGCTAAGTTGCATTCTTTTTAATAGAAAAATAAAACCATAGTTTCAGATTAGAGAGGGCCAACTAGGAGCCTTTACTGAGGACCCTGATGGTTAATGACCCTAAGCATTTGAGGAAATGCATTCATTATAGACTAGCAGAGGCCAAAAATGACTGGTGGGAATAAGAATGACCAAGGGATGTTGGGTCAAAGAGAGGAAACTGCAGGCATACAAACAGGATGGGTGAAAAGAATAGAATACTAAAGAAGGAGAAAGTGACAACTGATCAAGTATCTTTAAGTTTGTCTAGATGAAGACTCTGAAATTCTTATTGGCTCTATTTTCCTTTTTTCTGTTTCTCAGTTTTGTCCCCGTCTTTCCATACTCACTGCCATTGCTCACCCAGACTATTGTGACACTCTTCCAACTGGCTCTCTACTTTATACCTTGCCACCCTCAACTTTACCCCAATTTATTTCCTAATTTGCTACCAGTAGTCTTTCTAAAAATATTTATTCAATCATTTCTCAAATATTTGTAAAACACCTATTATGAGTTAGGCGCTCCGCAGGGTGTTGGGCAGATAATCACACAGACTTTGCCTTCAGAAAGCTGAGAGTCTATAATGGACAGCTAAATGCAGTGATTTTTAATCTTTGTAGAGAAAGTGAAGGAAGGTTGAGATTACCACCCAGGGTCATGGTACAGTTGGAAGAAGGGAAGAGTCAGAGGTCTAAAAGAAGGATTCTTGAGATAGTGATGTCTGCATGTCATCCTACAGATTTTAGTTATTAGCTAAAAGCAATAGGAAGGCTAGCCAGAGGAAGGTTATTGACAAGAGTATGTCTGAGTTTTCTGAAGACCATGCTGGCAGCAGAATAAGAAAAGTTTGAAGTATGCTCATTTAATTGAATTTCTTCCTTCCTTCCTTTCAAAGGATCTCTTCATCTTTAGGTGTAAATCCTGGTCCCTAAGCTTCATGTCCAAATGCTCCTCATGAGCTGTCTCTGCATCCTATACCAGTTTCATCAATCACTGTGTCCTCTGTAATGATTTACAGTTCTGGTTTCTGAGCAGAATTACCTGGGGCCATGTTAAAATATTCAGATTCCCAGGTTTCGTCCCCAGAGATTTTGCTTCATTACTTTTAGGTTTGACTTAAAAATTAACATTTTTAAGGTTGTACCCCAGGCTGACAGTCTAGAGCAGTGTTGTCCAAACAGAATTTTCTGTGATGATGGAATTGTTCTATATCTACACTGTCCCATATAGTAGCCATTAGCCATAGGTAGATATTGAGCATTTGAAATATGGCTAGAGTAACTGAGAAGTTTAATTCTGTTATAATTGATTTAAGTAAATTTAAAATTAAATATCTACCTGTGTTTAGTGTGTACCAAATTGGACAGTTTAAGTTTAGACTTCACTCTGAGACACTTCCTAGATGATGACTGTACTCAACATGCAGCTTTCTGCCTCAGAGTCTGGGTACAAACTCTTCACTGTAGGAGTTAGCTCTCCCCTAGTCACCACCTTTCTTCCTACATGGTCACCTTCCATGGAGTCTAACAGTCTTTTTTTTGAGAGCCTCCCCTTGATCTCTTCAGGTCTGGATTAGATACCTCTCCTCTGATACCGTAAACACATGCCTCTTGGTGTCTCCAATATTTTGAGGGCTGCTGGATACAGTACTCTGTTTACATGCTTGTTGTGTAAATAAATACATGAAAAAATAAAAAGGCAGACACTTAACTGAGTCAGGCATGGGTAGACATTGGTAATTACAAGATGATGGTTTTTGTACTACAGCTTTGCTATATGAGAGTCCACAAAGCTGAACTTCAAGAGGATTAAACTGTTTATGATATTTAGTTTCTAATAAGGTCAATATCACATCTCCAGTTCTTTTTGTAATGTTTAAGGGAACAGCATGGTTTCTGGGGTTAAGAAGACACATTTTGGAACCTGAATTAAAATACCTACTCTGTCACTTACCAGCTATGTGACATCAGAGAAGATGTTGTTACTTAAAAACTCTTATACTCAGTTTCCTTATCTATAAAATAGGTTAACCATAGTACCTACATCTCATTGTTGCTATTAATAGTTGGAAAGGGCTAAGGGTTTAGGAAAATACCTGGTACATGTTAAGGAATTCATTGTTCATTAAATGAATTAAAGGCCAACTTGGCTTTTCATATTTAATATTACCATGTAGTGATCTTGTATCTTAATAGGAAATTTAGAGAAAAACTACTTGACAATGTGCATCATCAATATTCAGGCAACCACTCTTGCCTTCTAGGACCTAGTTAGAATGAGCGATAAAGTAGCATTATGAAAATCATGACAGGTTCATGGTAAAGGAAACTGCTCTAAGAGTCATACGGAGGCTGGACAGTACAAGGAAAAGGTGAGAAGAACTTGTGGAAAGGCAAAAATGAAATAGCCAAGTCTAAATTAAATCTGCTGTGATTTGAATATAAGGGCAAAGTTCTTGAGAAATGCTTCATTTCAGATCGTGTATTACCTTTTCAATCTAAGCCCGAAGTGGATTTTGGAAACAGAATTTGAACTTCTACCACTCCTTTCCAAAAAGACTGGTGTTGAACATTTGTTGGTTTATTATCTATTTAAATTATGATGCTTTTCTAATAGCACCCTGCTTTTCCGTCTGGGGAATTATCTCTTTGCCCTTGCAGGTTCTTTTGGTGGGGGAGGAAGGTGTCTACTCATCTTTTGAGGATGTACTAGGATCTAACATGGGCTCATCAGACACTTTCTCCTAGGACTTTGAATTTTGAAAGGAATACTACATAAACTGAGTACAACAGTTCAGCCATTCATTTGTTGATACCTAGACTCCATGATTAAGTTCCTGCAGTTTAAAACTTCAGGGTTTGCCCTGGTTCCTGACTTGGTTCTCTGGACTCAGGCTTATTCAGAATTTTAGATAATAAATATATCTCCAATAACTTTCTTTTTGTGCTTATATTAGTCAAAGTTAGTTATTTTCTATAAAGGATCCAAACTGGTAAGTCATTATCTAAATAAAATAGTGAAATTTGAAGATTCCTTTCAAAGCACTATATTTTTGAATATTCTTTTTGTTGACTTATAATGTAGAAAAAATTTCAAGTTTGCAATATTGGTGCTTCTTGAAGTGAGGAGGAAAATTTAGATGTTTAGAGGTATCAAGTAAGAAATAATGGTCTAATTAGGGAAATTATGTCCAAAAATCTACCCTTAGATCAGTGTTTAGCAAGCTTTTCTGAAAGAGCAGGAGAATAACTATTTTATGCTTTGGCAATCCTATAGTCTAAATGTTTATGTTCCTCCAAATTCACAAGTTGAAACTAAGTCCCAAAATGATGATATTAAGAAGTGGAGTCTTTGGGAGGTGATTCGATCATGAAAGTTCTGCCTTCACAAATGGGATTAGTGTCCTTATAAAAGAGGTTCTAAAGAGATTGTTTTCTATTTGCACCGTGAGAGCACACAGCTAGAAGGTGCCATCTATGAGGAAGAGGCCCTCACCAGACACTGAATCTGCTAAATGCTTGACTTCCTAGCCTCTAGAACTGTGAGAAATAAATGTTTATCATTTATAAGTCACCTAGTTTATAGTATTTTTATTACTGCAGTCTGAATTAACTAAGACACAAAGGGCCATACAGTATTTGTCATAACTCTGCCATTATAGTATTAAAGTAGTTATAGACAATATGTAAACAAATGAACATGACTTTATTCCAATAAAACTTTATTTACAAATACAGGCACCAAACAGGATTTGGCCCATGGGTCATAGTTTTGCTGACAGTTGCTTTAGAACATTGCCTGGCAGAGATCAGGTATTTCATAAATATTCCTTGAATTGATGAATAAATAAAGGGTCTGTTTGCAGGTGCGGCACATTTCATATCTGATAGTTTCCATTTTCTCTGAGTACTAGTAGTATAAGTTCAGTTTTGATGGTGAAATAGATTTAGGGATTTGAGATCATTGATGAGGTTCTGAAATAATTGCTGGTTGGGGATAATGTCTGATTCCATTTCCAAACCTATACTTTGTTAGTAATGATTTACTGCAAGGGAAAGATAAAGGAGTAACATCCATCAGGAACCTAATATAGTGTTTCTAAAGCTATTTAGACACTTAAATCAGAATTTCCTGAGGTGTCTATTAATAAATGTGGATTCTTGAGCCCCTCCTCAGATGTTTTAAATCAGAATTTCTAAATAAACAGCTATTTTTAATCAAGCTCCTAAGGTGATTCTTATGCAAATTACTGATTGAAAACCATTGACTTTATTGGTATTGGGAACTTAAAATATATTATGTAATCTGCAAAACAACTTTATGAAATAGGTATTAAATTCCATTTTACAGATGGAGATACTGGAGCCTAGAGAAGGAAGAATTGCTCAAAATCACATAGACAGTAAATGAACATATGAGGTTTCACACCCACAATTGTCTGCATTAAAACTCACACTTCCTTACTATGCTTTTAAGCCTCAAGCAGCAGCAGCAAAAACAAAAGTATGAATTAAATTATAGTACCTTATCTAATTGGCACCATCTGCCAAAAGTTCTAAAATACTGCTGAGGTCAGATTTAAAAATGAAAGATCTGAAGATGGGCTATTTTGGACTGAGACTTAAGGAATGCTATATACAAGGGGGAACCCAAAAGAACCCCATAATTAACTTACAAAAATTGTGTATTTATTCTTACATGTTTAAACTTCAGTCACCTTCAAAGTGCTCTCCATTTGATGCAACACATTTATCAAGATGCTTTTGCCACTGCTCAAAACAGTTTTGAACTTGTCAATTTAGATGCTTTTTAGTGTTTTTGTTCTTTTTTTTTCCCTACTTCCACATAGGTGAAATGACTCCCTTTGAGGATTTTTTTCATCCAAGGAACAAAAAAAGTCATGTGGGGCGGGATAGGGAGAATAGGGAGGGTAAGGCATGGATGGGATCATGCAGTTTTTGGCTAAAAAAAAAAAACAAAAATAAAAAACTGCTGAACAATCAACTCAGTGTGGGCAGAGGAGTTTGTAATTCACCCATCATGAAATGGGCAAACATGTTGAATGAATCTAAAAAAGAAAAAAAAAAAATCACTGAAGCCACATACAGCTTCTCACAATAGTACTAGCTGGTACACTAATGCCGATGGATTACCAGAACACTTACCGAGTAGGGGAAGCCTGAAGGGGGCCCGGTGGAGGCTTTGTGGAAGATGAGTTGGTTGATAAATTGAGGTTTTGTTTCTGAATCTCTATCCTATTCCATTGGTCTATATGCCTGTTCTTGTACCAATGCCAGGTTATTTTGATTGTTGTAAACTTATAATAAAGTTTAAAGTCTGGAAGTGTGAGACCTCCTGCTTTGGTTCTTTTGCTTAGAATTGCTTTGGCTCTTTGTGTTCATTTATGTTTCCAAATGAATTTCTGTATTGTTGTTTCCAGGTCTGAGAAGAATGTTATTGGTAATTTAATGAGTATTGCATTGAATCTGTAGATTGCCTTTGGTAGGATGGCCATCTTACAATGTTGATTCTTCTAATCCATGAGCATGGAATATTTTTCCATCTGTCTGTGGCATCTTTGACTTCTTTGAGCATTTTCTTTTTTTTTTTTTTTGTATTTTTCATTATAAAGATCTTTCACTTCTCTGATTAGGAAGATGCCAACATTAGTCTTTCTTTCCTTCTTTCTTTCTTTCTTTCTCTCTTCTTTCTTTCTTCCTTCCTTCCATCCTTCCTTCCTTCCATCCTTCCTTCCTTCCTTCCTTCCTTCCTTCCTTTCCCTCCTTCCTTCTTTCTTTCTTTCTTTCTTTCTTACTATTGTGAATGGGATTGTCCTTTTTATTTGGTTCTCTACCTGTTTGTTGTTGGGTGTATAAGAATGCAACTATCTTTTGCACATTTATTTTGTACTCTAAGACATTGCCAAAGTCCTTTATCAGTGAAAGGAGGTTTTAGACAGATTTTCTTGGATTTTTGAGGTATATAATCATATTTTCAGCAAAGAGAGATAATTTGACTTATTCTTTTCCTACTTGGCTACCACTGATTTCCTCCTCTTGTCTGATTGATTTAGCTAGAACTTCCATCACTATGTTGAACAGGAGGGGTGAGAGTGGGCAGCCTTGTCTTGTTCTGGTTTTCAGGAGAAATGCTTCCAATTTCTGTCTGTTTAGCAATATGTTGACTGTGGGTTTATCATAGATGGCTCTTACTATTTTGAGGTATGTTCCCTCTTTGCCTAGGTGCTCCCGGGTTTTTATCAAGAAGCAAGAAATGATGCTAGATTTTATAAAAAGCTTTTTCCACATCTAATGATATAATCATGTGATTCTTGTTTTTACATCTGTTGATTTTTTTGAATTACATTTATGGTCTTGGGGATGTTGAACCAGCCCTATGTTCTGGGCATGATGCCTACTTGGTCATGGTGGATGATTTTTGAGATGTTTTGTTGGACCCGATTTCCTAGAATCATGTTAGAATTTTTGTATCTATGTTCATCGGGGATATTGGCCTGTATGGCCTGTAGTTCTCTTTCTTTTTTGGATCTTTACCTGGTTTGGGTATCAATGTGGTGTTAGCTTCATACAATTATTTGAGGGAGTGTTTCATCTTTCTCGATTGCCTAGATTACTTTCAATAAGATTGGTATCAGCTCTTCCTTGTATATTTTGTAGAATTCTGCCGGAAATTCATCTGTTCCAGGGCTTTTTTATCCCCGTTGGTAGTTTTTTTTTTTTTTTTTTTAATGACAGAGTCAATTTCTTGTGTTGTTATTAGTCTATTTAGGATCTCGTTTTCTTCTTGTTTCAACCTTTGAAGGTTGTGTGATGTTAGAAAGTCCTCCATTTCATTTAGGTTATTGAGTTTGTTTCCATACAGGTGTGCGTAGTAATCGCTGATAATCTTTTGTATTTCTTCAGGGTCAGTTGTGACTTAATCTTTTGCATTTCTTATTATATTTATTTGGACTTTTTCTCTGTTTTTCTTGGTCATTCTGGCTAGGGGGTCCATCAATCTTATTTATTCTTTCAAAGAACCAGCATTTTGTTTCATTGATTTTTTTCCATAGTATTTTTGTCTTTTACATCCCATATTTCAGATTTTACTTTGGTGATCTGGATTCTTCTGCTGAAGTTAGGGTTTTGGTTATCTTGCCTTTTCAGCTCTCTTGGGTGATTTGTTAGGCTGTCAACTTGCTCTCTTTCTAGTTTCTTGATGTGTTTTGTAGAGATATGACTTCCCCTCTTAATACTGTTTTCATGGCATCCCAGAGGTTTTGTTAAGATGTTTCTTTATTTTCATTTGTTTCCAGAAATCTTTTAATTTCTGTTTTGATTTCTGTGTCAGCCCAGCAGTTGTTCAGCATCATGCTGTTTAGTGTCCATGTCTTTGTGGGTCTTGGTGGAATTTTGTTGGTGGTGATATTTATTTTCATTCCACTATGGTCTGGGAAGGTGCATGGAAGTATTTAAATCTTGTGAAATTTGTTTATGCTTGATTTATGGCTGAAGATGTAGTCGATCTTGGAGTGTGTTCCATGTGGTGATGAATAGAATATATATTCTGTGGTTGTTGGGTGGAGTTCTCTGTAGGTGTCTACTAGGTTTATTTGGTCAAGCACCAATTGAGGTTCCAGATCTCTTTGTTCATTTTTTGTTTCAATAACCTGTTTGGGCTGTCAGTGGGATATTTAAGTTCCTAGCTATGATAGTATTAGAGTTAATATCTTTTTTTAGTTTACTTAGTAGCTGCTTTATAAAAGCGGGTGCTCCTGTGTTGGGTGAATATATGTTTAGGATGGATATTTTTTTGTTGATGGATTGAAACTTTTATCATTATGAAGTGTCCTTTTGTATATTTTAAAATTTTTGATAGCTTAAAGATTGTTTTGTTTGATATTAAGATTATGACTCCAGCCTTCTTTTGTGATCTGTTTGCCTGAAAATTTGTCTTCCATCCCCTAACTTTGAGTCCGTGGGCATCCTTTGTGGTAAGAACAGTTTCCTGGAGGCACCTAATTACTGGGTCATGTACTTTTATCCAGTTTGCCATTCTATGTCTTTCCAGTGGTGCATTTAGTCCATTCACGTTTAGGCTGATTATTGAAATGTGAGAGTTTGTCTCTAACGTAATGCTCTTATAAGGCTGTTTTGTTTTTGTTTAGCTTTAGTTTTCATATATGTGTGTGTGTGTGTGTGTGTGTGTGTTTTCTTTCTTTCTTTCTGTCTCTCTTTCTCTCTCTCCCTTTCTTCCTTCCTTTCTTTCTTTCTTTCTTTCTTTTTTTTTTCCGAGTCTTACTCTGTTGCCCAGGCTGGAGTACAGTGGCACACTCATAACCACCCTAGCATTGATCTGCTGGGCTCCAGTGATCCTTCCTTCTCAGCCTTCCAAGTAGTTGGAACTACAGGCACGTGCCACCGTGCTGGGTTAATTTTTAAATTTTATTTTATTGTAGAGACAAGGTCTCACCAAGTTGCCCAGACTGGTCTTGAACTTCATTTTTGCCATTATGCTGTTGTTCTGCAGCTTCTGTGTTTGTGATCTTGTATAGTATATGGTCTTTCTTTTTTTTTTTTCTTAGTTTACTACTTTTTTTTTAGTTGGAGTCTCACTCTGTCACCCAAACTGGAGTGCAGTGGCACACTCACGGCTACCCCAGTGCTGCAGTGCTGATCTGCTGGACTCTGGCAATCCTTCTGCCTCAGCCTTCCAAGTAACGAACTACAGACACATGCTACTATGCCTGACTAATTTTTTTTTTTATTGTAAAGACGAGATCTCGCCAAATTGCTTGGGCTGGTCTCGAACCTGTGGGCTCGGGCAATCCACTCACAGTCTCCCAAAGTGCTGGGATTATAGGCTGAGACACTGAACCCAGCCTGGTCTCTCTTTTATTTCTTTTATCTTGTGTGCACAGCACCTCTTAGGCATCTTCTGTAGAGCTGGTCTCAAAGCAGCATATTCTCTTGGGGGTTGGATGTCTGGGAAGGATTTTAATTCTCTGTCACTGGTGAAGCTTAGCTTGGCTGGGTAGGAAATTCTTGGTTGAAACTATTTATCTTTGAGAACATTAAAGATTTGGGTCCAATTCCTTCTGGTCTGTAGTGTTTCTGCAGATAAATCTTCAGCAATTCTGATTGGTCTCCCTCAATAGGTAGTCTGACCTTTTTTTTCTAGCTGCCTTTATGATTTTTTCTTTTATACCTATTTTGTGTAGATGAATTACTATGCGTCTAGGGGTTGGTCTTTTTTTAAGATGTCTTGTAATGGTTCTCTGGATCTCTTGTGCTTGTACAGTCGTCTCTCTGGCCAGATGAGGGAAGTCTTCTTGAATGACCTCATAGATGTTTGTTCCCAGGTGTTTTCCATTTCTCTGTTTCAGGTATTCCAATCAGACGCACGTTTGGTTTCTTGATAAAATCACATATCTCTTGGAGCATTTCCTCTTTCTTCTTAAGTTGTTTTTTTTCCCTATATTTTTAATAGATCGGATTTATTCCATATTTTGGTCTTCCAGATCTGAGATTCTTTCTTCTGCTTGGTCAGTTTTACCTCCCATGCTTGTCAGTTGGTTATTTATTTCTTGGATGGAGTTCTTTATTCCTGTTATTTAAGTATGCTTTCTTTAGCCTGTGTAACTCTGATGCAATGTCATTTGATTTCAGCCCTTGCATTTCTTGATTTTTATTCATTCTACCCAATGAGTCTGTGATCTCTATAAGTACCTTCTGAGTACAGTCATTCTGGGAGATAGCCATTCTTTGTGCCCCAGTAGTTCTTTCTAGCACTGACTTTTTGCTGGAACGCTGTTGGTTACCAGCATTTTTTCACTGGCTTTTCTTTATTTGTAGCAGTTCCCTTATCTTTCTCTTTAATTCCATTGCTCAGTGGAAAATGGAGAAGCAGTCACTTCTGATATTTGCTCTACCTTTTGTCATTCCTTGAACTGGAGCTCTGGGTTTGTTCGATTATGAAGTAGGACTGGAGGTAGAGCATTGTGCTGTCTCTTTATAATTTTGAGCAATTACTACGGGGTGGGGGGCTACAAGGATTCTGAATTTATTGGCAGGTCATAATGTTTGACATCTGGTGAATGGGCCAGCTGGGACTTATTCTTTGTTTCAGCACAATATGACTTCACAGTGGGTATGCTTGCATAGCCTCTGAGTCCAAGACAGGATGTAAGAAGGAAAATAGAAAAAAAAAGAGAAAGGGGGAGGAAGAGAGAAAAAGAGAAAAGAAAAATATAAAATGAAAAAAGAAAGAAAGAAAGAAAAAAACAACAAAAAACAGAGAAAGAAAAAAAGACGAAGGAAAGAAAAGAGAAAACCAACCAACCAACAAAGCAACCAAATGAAAAAATAATCAAACAAACAAATCAATACCCCCCCAAGAAAAAAAAGAAAAGTTGATAAAGAGCTCTCAATTTTAGTATGTCTCTTTGTGGGGGGCAGCTCCCACTTGTGATGGCTTCTGTGACTGCTGGACTATTACTACAAGTTCTCTATTTGCTGTTGGAACTTAAGATGTTAAAATCTTCATTCCCTGCTTCCTGCAATTGGTAGCCATTCCATGCCCATGTGAGGGAAGGGGACTGAAATAACTTGTCATAGCATCTCTCAGGATCTCATCCCCTTCCTTCCTCTCCCAGTTTTGTCACAGCTCCCAGAGCATCCTGTTCATAGCAGAGGAATGAGGTCTCCTGGCTCTGCTCTGCCCTCCTGATCTCTTTCACTTGTTGCTAAGGACAGAGGGTAGTCAGTTAGGCACTCACCAGTCTCATTCTCCGGTAGTTCTGCTGTCTGCATCTATTGCCCAGCAGCTGGCTCAAGGTGGAGGTGGATCATCTAAGGTTCTGCATCTGCTGTTGCCTGCCATGGTTTGTGACTGGAGGCAATGTACTCTGAGGTCACAAAGAGTAGCTTAATGCAACATAGCGCCTGGTCTTAAGATGCAGTTCTGCTGTACCACAGAGCTGCCCTGGATCATTTCTCTGCCTAGACATTAGAGAGTCTGCCAACTGCTGTTCCTATCAGTGGGACTGATAGCTCCCTCTCCAACAGTTACCACTGTCTCCAGATCTCAGGGACAGGTGTTAAGACTCTGGAGCCCAATCCAGGCTTGGAGTGAATTCTGCCCACTGTTTCCTCAGGCTTCCTCACTGTGCTCCCTCTGCAGCCCTCGCTGCCAGCATTCAACCCAGCACTGTGATGTAGGGGTCAGCAATCACTCCAGCCATTCTTCCTGGGAAAAGCTCTGCTGATTTTAGAAAATAGTGCTCAGCTCTTGTGCTCCGAGAACCACTAGGATCCAAGCAGAACAGCTGTAGCACCAGCGGCTTCACCAGGAGGACCTTGGTCACTTGCTCTCAAGTCCCCACTCAGTCAGCCTCTCACACTTCCACTTACAAATGGAATCACACACAGAATTGTCCATACAATCACTCACACACACAAGGACTCACATAGCCTGACTGGTTATGCTGTCATCTTCCCAGAATTCCTCTGTTGGTTCCTTCTGTAGCCATGTTTCATCTTATTAGAATGTAACATATTGAGTCCTGTCATATAGACCATTTCATTATTTCACAAAATTGTGTGTACTATATAGATCACATTTCAGTCCAAGTGAGATTCACTTAACAACCAATTGTTTCCAACTATGTACTACCAGCACTTTGAACCGGGACTTCTGGGCTAGTGCCTTAATACAAGTCATTACTTCATCAGCAAGACAGCTGGAAGTAACACAGAAAAAGCTATGATAATGGCTACATCTAACTGGAAGCTCTAAGACAGGGCTTGACCTGAGTACTGAAGATTGAAGAAACTACTGTGTACCTCTCTTAGAAATGAGGCATGTTCGAGTTTCTTGTGCTCTCCCATTGAGTTACTAACTTATGTGTATCTCAAGTTGTGTAATTCTGCTGCCTGACTGATTTTATTCTAATGTTTAAAAGATTGCTGTTCTTGTTCAATACTTGGAAATACAAGCCAACTAAGAAATAAAGTTCTGGAGAATGCGCTGGAGTACTAGGAGACTAGTTCCCTATATTAATTCTACAGAGAAAAAGTGCCTACTCTGAATGTATTAAAAGTGTGTTCATATGAAACATGTGAACTTTATTGTCAAAATTTAAGAAAGTTTAAGAATAATTCTGATTATATGTAAATTTGGGCTAATAGGATACTCCTTTGAAGGCAAGCTTCCTATCTGATGCAACTCAACTCTTCTGAAATGTTTGATATATACTGAATTGAACTTTAACTAAATTCCCTTGTATATTATCAGCACTTTATAAGCTTCATGTGAATTTTTTCACCACAAATTTGAAAAATTATAGCTTGGCTTTTACTTGACTCTTCTCTGTTCCCCATAAGGCTACTGGCAGTAGCTGTGTGCTCATTTTATACTAGTCTAGGCAAAGCGTAGATGGAAAAAAAATTACATCTATTACAAAAGAATTATCCTTTATAAGATGCTCCTAAATTATCATATACACTGAGGCTCATCTACACCAAGCTTCAGTTCCTTTTAGCATGGGAAATTGAGAAAGGGCTAGACAGCCAAAATTATAGTGTTTACAAAGGACAAGTTTATGAGCCAGAAAGAAACTGCCCTAAATTTCTGCCAATGACAGAAAAGAATTTCTTCTTCCAAAGCCCAGCCAAAAGTTTCCATCTGCCAGGTGATACTGCAGTACCAAGGAACAGATGAGTCCATGGTCTGCCCTGATTCCCCCACTCTACAGGAAGTCTAATGTGTAGAATATAATAGGAGAAAAGGTTAGGAGCTTGAGTCTCGAATAAAACCTGCATGTCCAACAACATTGCAGGACCAATACCCTGTTGATAAATGTCCTCTAAAGTAAGAAATCTCAAAGTTAACTTTCTTAAGAAAACACACAAAAGAGCTGCCAGTGTTACTTTTGGCTGAAAACAAGTCTTAAGACTCCTCTTAAACTTTTATCCTCAGGAATACAGGTCCTTTCTGTCTTATGAATATCCAACTTAGGATCATTTTATATATGAGAACAAGTGGCACACACTAAGTAGAGACAGTGGGAAGGAGGAGGTTCTTTGCAATCAATTAGAAACAAAATGAGCTGGATCATAATAGGGACCTGAAAACAACAGACCCAAATCAAGCAGAGAAGGAATGCAGACAATTTTTAGAGATGGGATGTCAAGCACCTCATAAATAATATTTTATAAGAAGTAGCAATGGTTAGGATGACTGGGTACCATGACGTAGGAACTGGAGTTTAGGCCAAGACTCCAGATTCCAGAATAATTGTGGGGAAAAAGATTCTCAGTCACAAAGAAGCCAAGACAGGGATTATACTTAGGGAAATAATATAATACTCTTTTCAGGAGCAAGAAGGGTATCTTAGTCTTTTTTGGGGGTCCCATTTTCTACAATGCCTGGCACATAGGGAGTGCAGTTGAAACTACTAACCATTCCACCCATTTTTAAAAAAATTGGCTCCTTTTGGTGTCTGTAGTGTTATCCTTTTATGGTTTTACTTGATCTTCTTTGGCTACACTTTTCAAAAGTCTTTGAAAAAAAAATTTTTTTTTTTTTTACCACACATTGGGTATCTCTTTGTGGATATCTCATTGATATCTCAAGTTCAATATATCCAAAATACATTCATCCTTTTCTCCATACTTGAGCCTTTTCCTGTGTTTCCTTCCTCTGTGAATGGGACCATCATCTTGCTAAAAACTTAAATCACATGTTTGGTGGCAGTCTTTTTTCTTCCATCTCCCTCATCATTCACATTCAATCACCAAATCAAATTGACATTCTAAATAGTTTTCAAAACTGATACCTATTTTTTTTCTATACTGACTGCCACTATCCTAATTAGATCACCATGATTTTTTACCTATATTACTGCACAATCTTCTAAATATTTTTCTTGCCTCCAGACTTGCTACTATCCAGTGTATTTCCCTATTGCAGCTGGGAAGTTTTTTAAAAAAACAAATTTAATCTGTTCGATGCTCAAATTCTTCAATCTATATTATTCTTGGGTTCCCACATTAAGAATAAGGTCCCAATGTCTTAAAAAATGATTATAAGGCACTTCTTGCATTGTTCCTGATTGCTTCTGCAGATTTCTTTTTCAACATTTGCCTCATTCACCCTCCACCAACTTCCAATTTTATTCTAGTTTATCAGATTTACATCATGCTGTCCATAAACACTTAATTCCTATGCATAATGCTCTCTCTGCCTTGAATACTCATCCCTCTTTGTATCTCTAGCTTCTACTCATCTTGCAGGTTATCCCTTCTGTGTCATCTATTCTGAAGCATACTTCCTATTTCAAAAGCTCCATGATGGAAATTATCAGAAGGTATGGTGATTGACTTTTACCTTCTTGTATTATCTATCAAAATGTAATCTGCATAAGATCAGAAAGGACCCATCTATCTTGGTCATCATTATACTCCCTGAGCCTGGCATTGTTCTTGGCACATTATTTTCTCCCAATAAAGAGTGAATGAATGAGAGATTTTTGAACTCACTTGAATAAATTCATATAAATTAGTTTATTAAATAGAGTTTGAACATAAAAAGAATGCAAGTTCCCAGAATTATGGTTATCATAAAGATGCATATCTTTTAAGAATTCTAGTGGAACACTATGGTGGAATAAAAGTAGCTACAATTTCTTTGATACTCCTCCCATGTAGAGTTGAAGATCTATTTTATCTCCCTTGGAATTTGGAATAGGTCACATCAATTTGACCAATAAGATATGATAGAGGTAATGCTCTGTCGGTCTGGGCCTGGGATTTGAGAGAAAAGGCAACTTCTACCTTATTCTCTTGGAGTCCTGAGATACCATGTGAGAAGTCCAATGACCCAAGTGGAGAGACCATAGATAGTGGCTCTGAGACTACATGAAGAAAAAGAAGCCCAGCCCAGCCTTGTAGCCATTTTGCTGAGTCTCTGGGCATGTGAATGAAGCCTTCTTGGATCCCCTACGACTTATGACTATCAAGTACAAGTAACCCCAGTAGACTTCACGAGAGCAGATGAATTATTCAGCAGAGTCCTAACCAAATTCTTGACTCTCCAAGTCATGAGATAGTGTAAAATATTTATTATACTAAGTCACAAAGTTTTTGGGTGATTCTTATATGGCTATAGATAATTAGAACATTCAATGCATCTTTTCACTGACTGTTAGAGATGCAAGGCAGAGGAAGGGATTCTCCTGATTCTGCCATGTTCTCTCTGTAGTTGTGTGGCTTCATCCTTGAAGCTGGGGTGGAGACAAGTGTGCTTGAAATCCTGAGTCTCAACTCAGAGCACAGTTTTCTATAACTTCCTTTGTAGTTGGGTTTCCAGACCAACCCAAAAAAGCTACTATATTCGTATGCATTTTGAAGAATTACTTTTTCACCCCTCCCACACACACACACAAAATGGAGCATGACCTATTTGAAAACTGGGAATAGACTGGGTACAAAATGCCTTATCCCTGTTAAGGAGAAGTTTCAGAAGACAGTGCTCAGGTGTCTCATTTGAAATCAAGCCTGCAAAAAGAGATTGAAGTGATTGTGGGGAGGAGAATGGTGGAGGTTATAGATACCTGCCTTTGCAACTTGTTTGTTTACTTTTATTTTTTTTTCAGATTAGGGGGGCATTCATGGGATGAATATAATAACTAAAGAAGTTGATGTCAGCTGGTCCTTTCTGTTTGCCTGTTCCATTTCTGGTAACCAATTTCTAACTACCTGTAGCTCAGTTTTCTGTGCCAAGGCATTTTCTAGTAACCCAGTTCCTCAAAGATCATATCTCTGATACCTGTTCCCTCACATCTCTGTTATCTCTTATCTGTCTAGGGCCTTTTTAGATTCTCTGATACTTAGAATCCTGGAGCCTGCTTGACCTGCCTCTACTTAGAGCAACATCTGAGTTTTTTACTCCATTTTGACTTTCCCCTACCATCCTTGCGCTCCATTTTCCATTCTAGTTATTACCATCCCCTCTCAACATTCCAAAAAATGGTAAAGATTGGCTGTATACATGGACATAAATCAAGCATGAGCAAATATCAAAAGGTTGAAATTGTACCAAGCATCTTTTCAGACCACAGTGGAATAAAAATAAATGTCATCATCAGCAGAAACTCCCCCAAACACACAAATACATGGAAATTAAACAACATGTTTCTGAATGACTTTTAGGTTAATATAGAAATCAAGACAGTAATAAAAAAGATTTATGGAAACAAACAAAAATAAAGACACGACACACCAAAACCTTGGGGACTCCATGAGAACAGTGATGAAAGAGAAGTTTAGAACATTGTACGCACATATCAATATAAAAGAAGGATCTCAAATATCAGCCTAATGTTGCACCTTGGGAGCTGGAAAGATAAGAGGAACTTAGTCCCCAAATCAGTAGAACAATGGAAATCATAAAAATAAATACACAGCTAAATGAAATGGAGACCAAAAATACCATAAAAGGATACATGAGACAAAAAGTTATTTCTTTAAAAGGATAAATAAGATTGAAAGACCTCTGACCGGATTAACAAAGGTGGAAGGGGTGGAGAGAGAGAGTTAAATGAATACAAATAGAAATAAACCTTTTCGTTACAACCAATCTTGATGAAATGCAAAAGATTATCAGTGATTACTATGAACATCCATATGTGAATAAACTAGAAAATCTAGAAGAAATGAGAAATTCATAGCATAACATAGCCTCCAAAGACTGAAACAGAAAGAATTGAAATCCTGAAGAGATCAATAATGATCCAAATAATAAGAAATCTCCCCACCAAAATAAATCCTTGGGCCAGATAGTTTCTCAGCTAAATTCTACAAGAACATACAAGAAAGAACTGATACGATCCTACTGAAAATATTCTAAGCAATCAAGAAGGAAGGAATGATCCCTAGCTCATTCTATGAAACCAGTATCATCCTGATACCCCAAAATGATAAAGACCCAACAAGGAAAGAGCGTTACAGAACAATCTTGATGAATATAGATGCAAACATTCTCAACCAGATTTCAGCAAATTGAATCCAACAATACATCTCAGGGTTCATCCACCATGATCAGGTAGGCTTCCTTCCTGGGATTCAGGGCTGGTTCAACATCCTCAAGACCATAAACGTGATTCAGCACATTAACAGATGTAAAACCAGAACAACATGATTATATCATTAGATGAAGAAAAACCATTTGACAAAATCCAGCATCCCGTCTTTCTAAAAACCCTTGAGTACCTGGGCATAGTAGGAACATCCTTGAAACAGTAAGACCCACCTATGATAAACTCATAGTCAACATTGTGCTTAATGTGCAGAAGCTGGAAGCATTCCCCCTAAGAACAGGAGAAAGACAAGATGTCCACTCTTACTTCTCCTGCTCAACAGTGCTAGAAGTCCTAGCCAGAGCAATCAGGCAAGAGAAGGAAATCAGCGGTATGCAAATAGAAAAAGAGGAAGTCAAACAATCACTCTTGCAGATGATATGATCCTACACCTTCAAAATTCTAGGGAGTCTGTAAAAAGCCTCCTTGCACTGATAAATGACTTTGGTAAAGTCTCGGAGTACAAAATCAACATGTGAAAGACAGTTGCATTTCTACAAACCAGTAACAAGCAGGCAGACAACCAAATAATAAGCATAATCTCATTCACAATAGCCACACAAAATAATTAAATACCTTGGCATCCACCTAACCAGAGAGGTGAAAGACTTTTACAACGTGAACTACAAAACACTGCTCAAAGAAATCAAGGATGACACAAACAAATGGAAAAAAAAATTCCTCGTGCATTGGAAGAATCAATTTTGCCAAGATGTCCATTCTACCCAAGGAAATCTACAGATTCAACCCAATCCCTATCAGACTACCAACATGTGATTTTTCATAGACCTAGAAAATACAATGCAGAAATTTATATGGAAGCAAAAAAGAGCCAGAATAGCTAAAGCAATCCTCAGCAAAAAAGAACAGTTTGGAAGCATCATCCTCCCAGACTTCAAACTTTACTATAAGGCTGTAGTAACCAAGACAGCATGGTACCGGTACAAAAATTGACACATGGACCAATGGAACAGAACAGAGAATCCAGAAATAAAACGAAAGACCTTCAACCAACTCATCTTTGACAAAGCAGAGAAAAACAAACATTGGGGAAAGGAAACCCTATTTAGCAAATGGTGCTGAAAAAACTGGCTGGCCACATGCAGAAGAATGAAACTGGACTCCTACCTATCACTATATATAATAATTAACTCAGAAAGATCAAGTACTTAAATGTGAAACTTCAAACTATAAGAATCTTAGAAGAAAACGTAGAAAACAACCTCCTGAACATCAGAATAGGCAATGAATTTGTGACCAAGTCCTCAAAGATAAATATAGCAAAATCTAAAATTGATAGATGAGACCTGATCACACTAAAAAGTTTTTGCACAGTAAAAGAAGCCATCAAAAGAGTAAAGAGACAACCCACATAATGGGGAAAAATATTTGTAAGTTGTGTATCCAAAAATACATAACATCCAAGAAACTCCAACAAATTAACAGGAAAAAAAAATCAGCCCCATTAAAAAGTGGGCAAAGGACATGAACAGACACTTCTGATAGGAAAATATACAAGTAGTCAACAGGAATATGAAACATGCTCAATTTCACTAATCATTAGGGAAATTCTAATCAAAACTAAATGAGATAACACCTCACACGGGTTAGGATGGCTATTATTAAAAAGTTAAAAAACAGCAACAGGTGTGGACTAGGCTATGAAGAAACAGAATGCTTTTATACTGTTGGTGGGAATGTAAACTAGTTCAACCTTTGTGAAAAACAGTGTGGCAATTTCTCAAGCTGAAGAACTAAAAATTCAAGAATTAAAAATTTACTTACCACTCAACCCAGCAATCACACTCCTGGGAATATACCCAGAGGAACATAAATTGCTCTATAAGAAAGAAACCGGCACACATGTTTTTCCACAGCATTATTCACAATAGCAAAAATGTGGGACCAACCCAGATGCTTATCAAAAGTGAACTGAATAAAGAAAATGTTGTGCATATACATGATGGAATAATACACAGCCATAAAGAACAACAAAATCATGTCCTTTGCAGCAACATGAATGCAGTTGGAGACCATCATTCTAACTGAACTGTCACAGAAACAAAAAATTGAATACCACATATTCTCCCTCATAAATAGGCATAAACATTGGGCATGCAGGCACAAAGGCAGAAACAACAGATATTGGGCACTGCTAAAGGAGGTAGTTGGGAGGGTATGGAACACACAATCACCCACTGGGTACCATGTCTACTACTTGGTGGAAGGAGGCTTGCTAGAAGGCCAATCCTTACCTTCACACAATTTACTTATGTAGCAAATCCTCACATGTACCCCCAAATTCTAAAACTAAAAAAATAATAAAATACAAGAGGCTGGTTATTGTTTTTAGTATCCAACAGAAAGGAGGGGGATGTTCTTTAGGGCAACTGGATTTGGAAAGTCCTCCACAGGATTATTTCCTGATCTCTGGCATCTGCTTCTTTCATTCTTTTTTGCTATAAAAAAAAAAACCAAAGGACATATCTTTTTCAATAAAAGATATACTTATATCTTTTTTTATGAAAGATATACTTATATCTTTTTAATGAGAAACCAGAGAGAAAAGAATTTTCTTTGCTAGCATGATTTCATGTGCCCTACCAAAGCAAGCATTGTAGGTACAGCACTGTGTTGCTTCAGCCGGGACTGTCTGCCCAGTCCTGTGACCAGAGAGGGGTTTGCTATCAAGGAGGAGAGGCACATGAGCAAGACCTCAGAGGCAATTGGTATTAGGCAAGGAGATGTCCGAGTGTGTATCTGCAACTCTTGCCTGATTTTCTGTGTCAACTGGAGTTATCAGCCCGGGAATGATCTGAGGAGGAATGGATGAGAGGTAATATGGAGTGTTGAAAAATGAATGTGAGTGACAAGGTATGTAACAAGGCAGGAGTTTCCCCTCTGAACAAGTGCCTGAATCTGAAGCAAATGGTCAAAGAGGAAGAGCTGTATGGATCCCCCTCAGAGAGGCAGAAATTTTTATCATTGCTATGATCGGAATATTTGTGTTTCCCCAGAATTCATATGTTTAAATCCTAACATTTAAGGTGGTTGTATTAAGAGGAAGGGTCTTTGGGGAGGTGACTGGGTACTAGTTTTAATTAGCACTAATATAAGTGAAATGATCACCCTTATAAAAGAGGCCCCTGAAGATGCTCTTGCCCTTTTCACCATGTGAAGACATGGTGAGAAGGCATCATCTATGAACTGGGAAATGCGTGCTCACCAGTCACTGAATCTACCAGCATCAAGATCTTGGAGTTACCCGTATCTAAAACTGTGAGAAATATATTTTTGTTGTTTATAAGCCACACAGTTTATGGTATCTTGTTATGGTAACACCAATGGACTAAGACAACACTATGGCTATTTACAGAGATTTGTTAAAGAAACAGCAAAAATAAGCATTTAAGTACAGGATAAACCTTGGGTTGAACTATTTGTTGCTGGAAGAACAACAGTTATTACTAGAACAACTATTATCTACAGGTAATTTTGTTTTGTTTGAATTGTGTTTGTTTACTGATGTTGTACCTCGAGAAGATAGTTGGGCTTAATTTGAGTTGTTAGCAGAATCAGAAAGGAGCGCCATGACCTGAAATAGAGCAAAAACGAAGTTGAATATATAAAGAGATGAGAAGTTATTTTAAGATAACTGTGTGAAATGATTACAGGAATGTAAACAGTTTAAAAACGATTCTCTTATAAGAAGGAAGTAAAATCTCTTGAATAGATGGCCTAGTTACTTTACTTAAAAATATCTTTTTAATTAATAAAATGAAATGAATATAGTTAAGTCAATTAAGAATTGAAAAGTTGAAAAAAGATTTTTAAAAAGAAAGACAAGATATTGCCGTCTGCAACAAATGAGAATGTCTCTATCTATTTTGTTGGATAATTTTCACACTGCATCACCAAATTCATTCTCTGGAATATCCTTGCCACTCTATTGACTAAAGCTTACACATCTTCATTGGTAAGGTGACTGATTGTAGAAATAACCTATTAAATCTTAGAATAGCACTATGTTTATACATATTAAGACAAATATTTAGATCTTGCTTTTCTAACAGATTATTCTGAAACTGAAGTGCCTTTTCTATTTCCTATCTTAATTTGGATTCTAAATCAGATAAACACAATTTGAGATGAGAGAATATTCCTTTTGTGGAAGTACTTTTGTCTTTACAGAAGATACGGCACTGTAGTTAGATGTTTCTTATATAATCTGGCCTGATGTCTCTTGAGCACTCCTCTACTTACAACAAATTGAGTTTCTAGAGAGTGCACTCATCCATATTAGACCACAGGTCTGGGCTTAATGTTCAAAAACCCAGACATTACACTGAGACAGCAAGAGTTGTATAGATTTTACCAATTTTCCAATTTTTACTTGGGAAGCTTAGTTCAAATTGGCCAAAATGGGAAAACTGTCACACAGGGAAAAGTGACATAAAGAATACCAGGGGCATGTTTGAAATGGGTACAACAGTTAGTTCCTGAGCCACATCTAGAATTCAACTTATTGGAATGCAGATTGGACTAAAGAAAAATCACATAAAATCATGATAATGAATGAGAAATTTACAAGTCAGCTCAGAGGAGGTTGCAAGGTAATATAAAATATTTGTGAGTGTACTGGATAGTATGCACTTCTCAAAAATAGACTCATGGAAACAGATGAGAAAAGGCAATAAGGAGGCAAAGTGTACAAGCTGCATATGAGGAAGCAGCCTCTCTCTCACGCTGTTGAGGGATAACAGCCGGCAAGATGTAACTACTGTGATTCAAAGCCATCTCATAATACAGAAAAACAGAAACACTAGAAGCAGTGTCCCCAGAAAGTTCAGGGTAGCATCTGTCCTCCTTTTGCCCTCCTTCTTTCCTTGGTTTGACTGTGTAAAGGAGTGTAGTGGATTGAATTGTGTCCCATACCCCCAAATTCATGTTCAACCAGGACTTCAGAAGGCTGCTTTACTTAGAAATATGACTATTACAGATATAATTAGTTATGAATTTAGAGATGAAATTATCCTTGGTTTAGAGTGGGCCCTAAATATATTAACTGGGTTTTTGTAAAAAGAGAAGACATATAGACACAAGGAAGACAACCATGTGAAGACATTAGTAGAGACTGGAGTCATGCTGCCACACACCACTTAATGCCAGGAACCACTAGAAGCTGGAAGAGGCAAGGAACAGTTCTTTCCTAGAGCCTTCAGAGTAAGCATGGCCCTCCTGATACTTTAATTCCAGACTGGCCTCCAGAACTGGGAGAAGATAAATTTCTGTTTTAAGCCACCAAATTTGCAGTAATTTAATATGGCAGCTCTACTAAACTAAAAAAAGAGTGAGCCACTCTGTAAAACTGCCTGAGACAATTATTCCATATTAAACTACTACATCTGACCATATATGGGCAGACTTGCTCAGATTGGTTGAAAAACACCTCATTGTGAATAGAGTGAAACCAAGAGCAGATGATCACTGTATGGGTGGGGTGAACATAGCCAAGTGAAAATCTTAGTATATGTAACCACGTGTTAAAAAATTGCATGTATATGGGAAGTGATATATGGGAAAACATTATAAGGCAACTTGCATGTCAGGTCTCTAGGTGATAATTAGCTCCCAAGAAATATGGTATATTTTGGTGGAGATTTTTTTAAAAATGCAGGACATGTCTGATTTCCCGAATGTTGAGTGGGAAAATAAATCTGAGCATTGGGAGGGGGTATCACGATAACAAACCTGGTTGCAGTAGGAGCAGGTAATAGCAGCTAGAGGCTCCCAAGCAAGTACAGCTTGTAAAATGAAGAAATCCAATACTAGTTTCGAGAAACAATGTAAAAATATCTAATAAAATGCCTTAAATGTGATAAATATAAGTATTTAATAAGTGCAAATTCCTATTCTGGTTCCCTTCCCATATGGCTAAAACTGAACCAACTCTATAGAATTATATTTTATATATGAAATACTTGTGAAGCAGGGTCATATCTAAACAAATTAAGCCCAAACAGAAATTCTAATCTTTCCTTCTGTTTCTCTCTCAATAAAGAAGACCTAAATATATATTTTATGGCAACTCTTTTAAAATATCCTATCAGTTTCTATTTCTCTCACCCCCAAAGTAAGAATCTATTTTCCTTCTACCCCCAAAACTTTGTCATCCATGATATTCAGTCGTTATCATCTTAGTTCTAAAATCAACTCATTTTATTCTATGCCATATGTGACGCCATGAGATGTTCCCAATACTTGAAGTCTCCCAGATGCAGTCAGAATCCCAGAGAGTAGAGTGCTTCCTTCTGCACTATTTTCTCAAGAAATGACACATGGAAACATTTCATCCTTTCTCTCCTTAAAGAAGAAAAGAAGAAGAAAATAATCAGGCAAACGGGATCAGGGAAAGACTGGAAACCTTTCCACATTAAATACTTTTATTCAATTACATGTAATCTGTTAAAACTATATTTGACTTTCTTGAGCAGCACATTTCTCTACCCATCTCATCTCACTTAGATGATTACTGAACCTTTATTTGCAACCTATTAGCCAAAATTACTTGATGACATGTGGTAGGTGATATATGGTCTGGATGGGAAAACAGGACTAAGATGAAAAACTTGCATGCAGAAAGAGAAAAATGGAAATATTGCTACACTTCTCTTTGCTGTAAAATACCATGGTTCTTGCCATACTTATTTAACTTACTGATTCTTTAAGATCCCCTTTCATAGTGCACGTCTACTGTGAACTCTTTTCTATCTCCCCCCAGATAATCTCTATCATTGAGATTCCTCATTACTTGTTACACATTATGTCTGTACTAATGCTTCATAAATTGTTGATTTATTTGTCTGTTGGCCCCTATGGGCAAGGACTTTTATCCTTAGAGTCAAGCATATTACCTGGCAATCATTCTCTAAATATTGAACATAGTTTGGATATTTCTATATTTCAACTAGACTGAGTTTATCTATACTTTTCTATTCATTTTCAACAATATATAATGAAGGCAATTGGACCTCCCTGATTCCAATAAAGGTAATGTCCTAAATCACTGATTATAGGATTTGTCTTTAGTGAGTTATAACACGTGCCCTTTGATTAAATAATATGACTAAGGAAGTGTTTTTTGTGTGGTTGCTTAATGTCATGGTCCAAGTATTATTTTAGTAGGAATATCCTATTGTTGCCAGCTATAAATGAGTGGCTTCTTCTCAGAAGACAAGAGGAGACTGAAGAGAATATGGAAATGATGTAGCACATGCTTTCAATGAGAACATGAGAATAAATCTGCAATGTAGCTCCTAGAGAAAACCATCCGCCTGGGTCCCTTTATCCTCAGGCCTCCATCTGTTTCTTCTCAAGGACCGCCCTCATCTAGGCTTAGATAGTCATCAATGGACAAGAGCTTATTTTAGGGGGCCCTCCAAGCTCTCTTTTACTCCAGCGGATTATGTTGTGTAAGGCTCATAATTAAAATTGGCTAAGATTTTGTTTTTGTTTTTGTTTGTTTGTTTTGTACCTAGAAGACTGTGAGGCATAGGAGGGCTTAAATGAAGAGGAGTGACAGGAATTGAGAAATCCCTTTTTGTGAGCATGATGAAATGAAAAGACAAACTTTCAAATGGAAAAACGATCTTCAGGACACATAGAAACTGTACAAAGTGAGAACTATGTAGAAAAGTGTCCTGCTTATTGCTGGCCAAAATGTGGCTTGTTGTTAATGTGCATAGTACGGACGTGACTCAATATCTTTTTGGAAAACATATAAATTTCCTTTAAACTATATTATCTTCCTTAATAAATAGGTCCTAAGTTAATTGTCACTCTGTTATTAACTTGGATGAAGGCTACTCCTTGGTTTGCAAGATGGAATGGTCTGTACTGACCTCAGTGGGGCGCACATGAGTGTTGCCAGGTCAGTTATACAAGTGTGTTCTTTCACCTAAAAAGAGACTAAAATTTTGGTGTTCTTTAAGTGGCAGAATAAAAGTACATCTTCTATATTGCAGTCATAATGGTAATGGAAATTATTGTTTCTGTTTACAGCAGGAAATACTGAAAGTTAAGAGAATTGTAAAAGTGACATTTAGTGAAAGCTGAAGTTGTTGGGGAAAAAATTAAGCACATTATTATTTATATCCCTTTTAATCCTCCTCTGGAGGGAGCAGAGGGCAGAAATTTTAGGTCAAACCTTTTTATCATCAGCAGTTATATAGAAAGTGCATCAAATGACTTCTACCTTTCCCATGAGCTACAAATTAGGGTGAAACTGTTTTAGACATTACATCCCTTCAAAGAATCAGACCCACTATTGCCTACTAAGAGCAAGGAATCCACATCTTTGCAGAAGAGATTAGCTTAAAAGAAAACATTATTATCTAGTTTTACAGAAACTTTCAGCTTTGCTTCAAATTATTTGTTTTGTTTTCTTTAAAAAAATAAACACAAAGGGCCAGAAAAGCAGATACTTAGAAGGTCAAATGCATCATTAAAGGCAGAATATGTGAACTTTCTCAGTCTAGTGTGCATTTTTTGAGGATCCTCTGTTATCCTGTGGTCTAACTGGTAGGATAAACATTACAGAGGAGTTCTGGAGGTGGTGAGTGTCATGAGTACAGAATGCAATGAGGCATACTGTGGAGGAAGACATTCTAGTTCAGAAAAAAATTCCCTGATAGAATCATATGGAAAAAGAGGCATGGATGATGAGGAGGAGTTAATGTTCCAAGGAAGAAAATAAGATGTGTGAAGTGTCTGGACAGAGAAACTGAAAGAAAACCTATTTGAACAGAACATGTAGAAGATGGAGAGAGAGGTGAGAAAACTGCTTAAAGGGGCAAGCAGACCTGGAAAGGACTTTGAAGACATTTTAAGTGTTTTGGACTTTGTTCTTTGTATGGTAATAGGAAATGACTGAAGGTTTTGCTTAGAGAAATTGTGATCTGATTTACACTAGAAGAAGCTATTTCAACTTAATAATTGATGCAACCAATGATCACCAATGGATATTGTGTGTTTTTTGTGTCAGCTTGGCTAGGCTATGGTTTCCAGTGGTTTGGTAAAACATTAGTTTGCATGTTCCTATAAAGATTTTTTTAGATGTGTTTATTTATTTCCCTTTATTTTATTTTAAAGATGTGGGATACAAATCAGGTTTAGGTACATAAGTGGTCTATGTGCAGGTGAAGTTTGGGCCTCCCGCTGGTCCTCACTCCCCCTGGTTGATCAGGTACCCTTAGTGATGTTACATCCCCCTCCCCTGCTCCTGGCAGTGTCCCGCTACTGCCGATATCTCTCTTGTAGAATTATGATAAATGTTCAGGACCTATTTATGAGTGAGAATATGTGGTATTTAGTTCTTTGTTTCTGTGATATATCACTGAATATGATTATCTCTAGATCCATCCAAATTGCTGCAAAGTCCATAATTTTGTCCTTTTTTTGGCTGCATAATATTCCATCATGTACATGTACCATATTTTATGATGTGTTTAACGTCTGAAATAAAGTTTCAGTAAAGTATATTATTCTTCATAATTTGGTGGTTCAATCCAACCAATTGAAGGCCTTAAAGCAAAGATTGAGGTTTCCAAAAGGAAGAATTCTCCTCAAGACTGCAACATTGATAATCTACCTTAGTTTCCAGGCTTATGTCTTCCAGAATTGAGGCTCAAGTTTGCAACATCAGCTCTTACCTAAATTTCCATCTGCTAATCTGCCCTTCAGATCTCAAAGTTGCCAGCTCCCACAGTTGTGGGAGCCATTTTCTTTTTTTTTTTTTTGAGTTGGAGTCTCACTCTGTCACCCAGACTGGAGTGCAGTGGCTGCTCCTGACCACTGCAGCCTCGATCTGCTGGGCTCCAGCGATCCTTCCGCCTCAGCCTTCCAAGTAGCTGGAACTACAGGCGCACGCTACCACTCCTAGCTAATTTTTTTGATTTATTGTAGAGAGGAGGTCTCGCCAAATTGCCCAGGTGGATCTCAAACCCGTGGGCTCAGGCAATCCACTCATCTTGGCCTCCCAAAGCGCTGGGATTACAGGCTGAGCCACCGAACCCGGCTGGGAGTCATTTTCTTAAGTTTCTCTTTCTCTCTTATTATCTATATTGGTAGGTAGAATACAGCTATAGATATAGATACAGATTTGGATAAAGATATAGGTAGATGTATCTACAATTTACTTTCAAACAAATATGAATATATAAAAGGTATATGAAAAACATGATATAAAGCAAATATATTCAAATGTTAACAATTGTGAAATATAAACTTAAAGTATATGGATATTCATTATTCATAGTTAAGATTCTTTGAAGATTTTCATAATGTATAGTCGGTCATAGTGAAGATGAACACTATAGAATAGAGAGAAGCCGGGCTCGGTGGCTCAGCCTGTAATCCCGCGCCTTGGGAGGCTGAGGTGAGTGGATTGCCTGAGCCTGCGGGTTCAAGACCTGCCTGGGCAACTTGGCGAGACCTCATCTCTATAATAAATCAAAAAATTAGCCGGGCGTGGTAGCACGCGCGCCTGTAGTTCCAGCTACTTGGAAGGCTGAGGCGGAAGGATCGGCGGAGCCCAGCAGGTCGAGGCTGCGGTGGCCGGGAGCGACCACTGCACTCCAGTCTGGGTGACAGAGTGAGACTCCAACTCAAAAAAAAAAAGAATAGAGAGAAATAAAGAAACAATAATTTCCATTACCATTATGACTGCAATATAGAAGATGTACTTTTATTCTGCCACTTAAAGAAAACCTATTTGAACAGAACATGTAGAAGATGGAGAGAGAGGTGAGAAAACTGCTTAAAGGGGC
>CAUYQG010153327.1:0-10938 GCA_963574415.1 Tarsius wallacei
GGATTAATGGTGGTGGGTATCTATCTGGGGATGGGGAGACACCTCTTATCAACAAGGGTACCTGAACGAAATATTTTTGTATGCCTAACCCCTAACTGTACCCCACAATAACATAATAAAATAAAATAAAAATAAATAAAAATAAAAAAATAAAAAAATAAAAATAAAAATAAAAAAAATATAAATGTAGGCCGGGCAAGGTGGCTCAAGTCTGTAATCACAGAACTTTGGGAGGCTGAGGTGAGGGGACTGCCTGAACCCATGGGTTCAAGAACAGCCCGGGCAACTTGGCAAGACCTCATCTCTTCAATAAATCAAAAAGTTAGCCAGGCACGGTAGCACATGCCTGTAGTTCCAGCTACTTGGAAGGCTGAGGCGGAAGGATCGCCTAAGCCCAGTAGATTGACACTGGGGTGGCAGTGAGCATGCCACTGCACTCCAGCCTGGGCAACGAAGTGAAATTCCAACTCAAAAAAAAAAAAAGTATACACGCACACACACACACACACTTATTTATTTATTTGTATACACATAAACAGACACAGCAAATGTGACTACTGGTTTTTAAATGCCTCAGAGAAAATTCAACTTTCTTTTTAAGATCAGAACAGTACTTTTTAAAAATGGTTTCAGGCAACAAAGAACAGAGTATCATATGTTCTCACTCATAAAAAGGACCTTGAACAAGTATCATAATACTATAACAAAGGGATTGGTAGTAGTAGGAAACTGCCAGGGAAGGGGGGTGGGATTGGCAGTTGAGGGAAACTGCCAGGGGAGGGAGGGGCACACACCTCATCAACAAGGGTACCTGCATAATGAACACTTGTATACCTAACCCTGAATTGTACCCCACATCCTTAAAATAAAAAAATAAAAATGGTTTCAGGCTGGGTGTTATGGCCCAGCACTTTGGGAGGCTGAAGTGGGAGGACTGCTTGAGCCCAGGAGTTCGAGACCAGCCTGGGCAACATAGTGAGACCTTGTCTCTACAAAAAAATAAAGATAAAAAAATTAGCCACGTATGGTGGTGCACTCCTGTAGTCCCAGCTAACTCAGGAAGCTGAGGCAAAAGGATCATCTGAGTCTTGGAGGTCGAGGCTGTGGTGAGCCATGATTGTGCCACTGCATTCCAGCCTAAGCAACAGAGCAAGACCCCAACTCAAAAAATTAAAAGATAAAAATAATTTCATGTGTGAAAAATATATCGTTTTATAAGATTTTTTAAAAATCTGAATGGACACATCAAACTCATGTATTGGTATCAGATAGGTAAGGAAGATTGTCCTGGTTTTTTTTTTTTAAACAGTAAATAAGTGTTATCAGAAAGAAATGAGATTTTTTCAGTGGTGGAAGCTATGAGTTGATGAACTCTTTTGATCTGATAGAGATGGTGATGCCTGAAACTGCAGGAGGAAACAACCCTTTTCATTGATTGCTTCCCCTTCATTGATTGCTTCCTTTTCATCTAAAGGTTCAATTCCACTCATCCACACAAGGAAGGGCTCCCTAAGGCCAAGGCCAAGCCCCTAGCCCTGGCCCTGACCCCTGTTCTCAGGATGGTTCTGTGCTTGCTGGCTTCAAACACCTAACTCCAGGCTCCCCGATGCCTGGCTCCCCAGGGACCCACCGTTTAAGCTGCACTTTGCTTCCCAGGTCCTGTTCTGAAGTCCTGGTGCAATACATGAAAGTGAAAGAAACAAAGTACACAGTTTTAGTCTTAAGAGCAATAACTCTGCTTCCACAAAGAATATCAACTTCATTCCTGGAACAAACTGATCATCCTCTTAGAATGTCAAGATAATATCCAGTGTTGACAGAAAAATAAATAATGTAGCCATTAGAAAGAATAAGAACCAATAGTGGTGATACCATGTAATTCATTAAATAGAATATCATACAGCAGTGAAAATGAATGAACTATAGTTGCGTGCATGATCATGACTTACTACCAAAAATCATGTTTAACCAAGAGTGAGTCATAGAACCACATACCGGTAAATTATGCACAGATTCCAGATATAGACAAAACTGAGCGATATCTATTTAAGGAACACATATTAAGTGATAAAACTACAAATTTAAAAAGGGAACCATGAACAGAAGATTTAAGAGGGCGGTTACCTCTGGTGGGTAGGAAGGAAGGAATAAGAGTCAATGGAGAAGAGGCATGTGAGATATTTCAAAGGTTCTTTGTCAAATGTCTGTTCGGCTGGATATGCAGGCATTTTTATTATCCCTTAATCTGTACACACTCAGGTTCATTCTTGTTTGTGAGAAGTTCATCTATGTAAACTGACGCAGGTCCTTGCCCCATGGTTATTATTAAATAGAATTACTGCGTTTAGCTACTTTAGATTAGGCGATACATGCTTACATAAGAATAGAAAATTTCTAGAATATTCCAAAAGCATTAGCTATAATTACTTTTGATGTTTATATTCCTTTTTTTAACTATGAACAAATACTACTTTTTTCTTTTCTTAAATTTTCTTCAAGTCTGTATCTACCTAGACTTTGTTTAAACAACCATTGAACGACCACATAAAGAAGCATATTGGGGAGCAACGTCTTTCAGGTCCCCTCCCACTGTGGGAACTTTTCTGTCTTCTTAATAAATTCTTAATTTAAAAAAACCATATGGGTTAAAAAAAAAAATTGCGCCTCACATCCCTCCAAATCTGCAACATTTTTACTCCATATCCCCAAAGAAGTAATTTATTTTTCCAACATGAAATCTATATACCAGCCCTAAATTGTCTCCTTCTCATTTCTTATACTGCTTGGGTGTGGGGAGTGAAGTGCCTAAATGTCTCGTCTGTAACCCCTTAGTGCTTTCTCCCTTAAGATGGTCTCTTCATCCCATTTTCACTCAACAAAGATTTGGTCACCATCTACTCTCTCTCAGGCACTATAAGAGGAAGATTTTGTAAACATTTTCACCAAAGCAAGAGCACCCCGGGAGTGAGCAGAACTTTCTACTATCTTTAGAAGCATCATTTCTTTCACATTTCTGATAAGCAACAGGTTCTTTTCTCTTTTTTGATCCTACTCAAACTTTTTGCTGTTACAAGCTCTCTCCTCAACAAGGACAAAGAACTGGATTGAGAGGGAAGACAACAAGAACACAAGCATCCCTACCTGCTACTGTCCATCCCCCGACTGGTACGGGGGTGCCCAAGGTGGATCCCCTAGCTGGAAGTATTAGATGCTTCCTTGCCCCGAGCTAAAAGGGCTTAATATCCTATGCCAGAAACACTAGTAGAAAGGAAATCTAAATCTCCTTGAGTTGCTCTTCATTTCCATCACCATTCACTCCCCCACATAACCCCAACCCTGGCACTCAGCACTAACACCACCCCCCAGAAGCCCCACAGTAAGCCCTTACAGACACACCCTTCCTCTAAGCCTCTCTCCTCAGAAACAAGAAGGAAGGGAAGTTGATCTGTATTTCAATGACCTTTGGCTCATAGCTCAGGACCCTCTGGGAAGCACCATAGTGACTTGGGCCACCTCACCCTCAGTTTCCTCCCTCCCACCTTAGAGGGGAAACTTGGGGGAGGAGGCAGAAGAGAAAAACTACCAAAATAGACACAGCATGAAAAATAACCATGCCCAAAGGAGGCAGCATGGCTTCGTGGCTAAAAACGAGCAGGAAATGGGGGGCAGGAGACTAGCACCCTTCATTCTAACTGGGCCAGGAGCCCCTCACAAGGCAGCACCGGGCAGGACAAGACCAGCTCCCCATCCCCATACCTCAAGAATGGTTGTGAGGGGCCAGGCTCGGTGGCTCAGCCTGTAATCCCACGCTTTGGGAGGCTGAGGTGAGTGGATTGCCTGAGCCCGCAAGTTCGAGACCCGCCTGGGCAACTTGGCAAGACCTCATCTCTACAATAAATCAAAAAAATAGCCGGGCATGGTGGCGCGCGCCTGTAGCTCCAGCTACTTGGAAGGCTGAGGCGGAAGGATCGCCGGAGCCCAGCAGGTCGAGGCTGCGGTGGCCAGGAGCGGCCACTGCACTCCAGTCTGGGCAACAGAGTGAGACTTCAACTCAAAAAAAAAAAAAAGAATGGTTGTGAGGTTTAATCAGAAAGCTTTCTAAGAGATCAGTTACCTGTCATATTTTCAGATTCCAAAAGCATCATCACTGCTCTATGTCCTAATGGCATCTCTAAAGCACTAACAATCCAGTACATCATAAAAGTTCAGTCTCAGACGGTAACATTGCTAATACACATTTCCTAACAGAGGATGCAGAAAAAGCAGTTATTAGATGCAAATAGATGTTTGCATACCCACCTCTGCAGCACTACATGAGATCTTCCAGACCAACACAGCTCACCACAGCAGATTAGGAAAATGCAGGCAGGGACACTGATTCTCTGTGCTTTCTTACTCTATCTGAAAGTTGATAGGTAAGAATGTAGCTGCTACTTTGCTGGGAACAATAAAGTATAATATAAAACTCTCACTCTAAAGTAGTAGTAAATGAGACATGACCAAGTTTTCCTTTCTGCCTCCCACCAAGGGGGAAAAAAACGGTTTTAAAATGCTACAATAAAGTAATAACGGGTTCAGAAAACATTCTTCCACTTACTTGAAAAAACAGTTTTAAAACGCCGTAATAAAATAATAGTATGCTTTAAAAACATCTTTCCTCTTATTTTTTTCCCTTTGGTACTCCAGCCTTCCTGCACTAGGATTCCAAGTCCTGCTCTGGAATACCAAATCCTATCCTTGAAAACACACTTCCACAATGTCCTCAACAAGGGAAACAAGTGTAAGAAGGGCACTCTGATGAATAGATGGGGGCAGAAATCCTACAAGATGAGTTAAGATGGTTCAGTCTGGCTCAGGCTCGGTGGTTCAGCTTGTAATCCCAGCACTCTGGGAGGCCGAGGCGAGTGGATTACCTGAGTCCACGGGTTTGAGATCAGTCCGGGCAATTTGGCGAGACCTTGTCTCTACAGTAAATTTTTAAAATTAGCCAGGCGTGGTAGCGTGCACCTGTAGTTCCAGCTACTTGGAAGGCTGAGGAGGAAGGATCACCAGAGCCCAGCAGGTGAGTGTACCACTGCGTTCCAGCTTGGGCGACAGAGTGAGACTCTAACTCAAAAAAAAAAGATGGTTCAGTCTGGACTGGAGAGGCAGAGGGCAGTCTCCCACAGTGGGAAGGACCACAGGTGATAATCTGTTCCATGCCTCAATGAGGAAAGAGTAAGGCATATGGAAACTTGTACAGAGAACTTCCCAGAAAACAGGATCCCCACAGGTTGGCAAGCATGCGTATGTGCGTGCGCGCACACACACACACACACACACACACACACACACCAGCCGAGGCGAGGCTCTTCCTCCAAGCATGTCCACAGACAGTCTGAGTATAATCCGATGGATTTTGTGATCAAATAAAGCTAATCACATAAAAACAACATGCTCTTTTCCCCTTCAACAGTCCCACAGACACAATATGTGTCAGCCAAAAACCAATCTTGTCCCTATCCTGAAAATTCAGATTTCCTAAGTAACACCCAACTCACACAGCCATAAACACTCAAAAGTTTCCAAATAAGCCAAAAAGCTTATGACCCTATTTTCTTTTCAACATCATCACAATATGGATTAGACTTTATAGTGATTCTCTGAATTTAGAAGAGGGTTTAAGCTGAGATTTAGTTTTTGTCTTGAATGTGCCACAGTTATGACTATATCAGGCAAATTAGCAGCCCCAGAACATATGAATTAACAGCTAACATGAAGCCACCTAGTGTGGCTAATACAGAATATTAGAAAAAGACTTTAAGTCTGCTATTTAAGGGAAAGCATGCCAGTTATTCTGATGACAGAAGCACTAAATTTAAAATGTGACTGACTTAACATGGTGCAGAAAAATGGAGGGCAGAAAGAAAAGAAAAGAAAAAAGAAAAACCCAAGTGGCTGCCAGTAGTGAGTCCCTGAGATCACTGGGTGACTTTAGCCTGGAAACATCCATGACCAGTAGTCAATGGTATCTATCTCAGCTGCTGAGATAATCATTGGACAGGATTCTGAGCGCAACAATTTGAACATGTAAGCACACTACAGGTTCTGCAATAGTAATATGGGCAGTGATAAGAAGAATCATTTGATCATTTTCACATGAAGAGCTGCAAGCTTCTAAGATTTCTCCTATTTTGCATATGCCCATCAATGGAGCCACTGAGACATGAGCCCAAATGCGCTGTCACTACAGAGCTATCCTCTCTCCACCACTCCTAGCTATTCCCCAGCTTTCCCAAGGCCCCACATAGCCTAGCTATGCTGCTTCCCAGAGCTGACACCAGACCTCTCCCTCTGCTGGCTGCTCCCAGCCTCCTCTCAGGGCCTCTGCCTAGGCCTGGAAGCCTGCCCCACCCACCCCCTCCAAGACAGCTCCAACCTTGCACTCTTCCCTCCCGTGGGTCTGCAGTCAGATGCTGCTTTCTCAGCCAGGACTCCCAGGGTCCCACTACATTTTTGAGACCCACCCCTTCCCTGCTGTAATTTTTTCTCCCTTGCCATGGTTTGCTAGCTATAGTATCATATTTATTGAATTGTGTGTATTGTTTATATCCTCCATCTGTCCCCATAACATGAGCTCTGTGAAGGCAGGTCTGAGACTGTTTTGTTCACTCACTGCTGCATCCCTGGGGCCTGGTCCCTGGCCAGCAAAGAGGAGCCACTTGACAGGGACCTGCTGAACCACAGAGGGATGAATGAACAGGCGCATGGACAGAGGAATGGGTCAGGCTCCCACACCCGCCTGCTATCAGAGAATCAGAGAATCGGGACACTACTGGCCTATCCAACGGGAGGGTGGGAGGAGAGATGCAGAAGCAGCAGAGAAGAGATGAAACAGTCACTGACACCGAAACTGTACCCACCAACCACAGAGTGTCAAAATGTGTGTGTGAAACTCAAATGAATGCTCTCATCTGGAGCTCATTGCAGGTAACAACCCCGAGGTATGCACAGTGTGGGGGGCAAGGAGGAGCCAGAAACAGTCCCAGTGCCTGTTTGTTACACACCCACAGCTACACATGCTGGGGTCCATGTTGGATATGCTGTGAGGACGTCATCAAGAGAAAGAACCACGAAGAAGGCAGACCCCCCTCCCTCTCCACAGTAGGCCTAAAGAACACAGTATTCCTGGAAAATAAAACATTTGGTCTGTGATTGCAAGATGATCAGGACTGCAACTGGTGGAAATGGAGACCTCTACTCCAGCTGGGAGGATAAAAAAACATCCTGAGAAGAGGAAGTGAAACACAACTTGGAAATGGAAGTTTTAAAAGGTGAGCCACGCTCGGGGACAATGAGCAAGTCACAGACATGGAAGAAAGACAAGGCAGGCAAGGCTGCAGCACCCAAACCCAGGAGAGCTTCTTAGGCCAGACCAGCCTGGGCTCGGCCTCCAGATGGGTGTCTCCCACCCCCAGAAGATTCTGGAAAGCAGACCCACTGCCTGCCGGGATACGCAGAGACTCTCTGAGTCCACCAAGAGTCACACGCTCACTTATTAGGCATGAAAATACAAGTTTTGTGAAAGGCGGCAGAAAGGCTTTTCTATAGAAAATGAAAGTGAGTGGCTTGAATGGCAAAGAGCATTAAAGGGCTGGAGCTCTAGCTCGAAGCTGGCGCCTTGCACAGCCCCGCCCGGCCCCCAGGGTCTTTGAGGAAACCTTTCGCCACGCCACCGTTCCTTACTACCCGTCGTGCAGAACAGAGAGAGGGGAGGATAAAGAGGACAGGGATTTCATTTCATGTGTTTTTTTTTTAAATCCAAAATACTATCCTAAGATCAATTCCTCCTGCGCCTCAACGGGGGAAGAAAAAGGGCCAGTGGAGTTCTAATTTCATTTAGTAGTAGCTGACATAATGAGGGTCAGGCGCCGTGACCTCCACACCCTCTTCAATAAACTTGCTCATCACGCACACAGTACTTCATTTTCTTGAACTCAGTTCTACCTGGAAGTTCGCGCACACAGGCACACACTGAAAAAGCCAACGCAGATGAAACGGGAGGCAGCAGCCAGGGCGCTGTGAGCCCCTCTCCGGCGGGCGCTAGCTCCTGCAAAGGATGGGAAATCGACCCAGCGCAGGCGCCCGGCAGCAGGCGGTGACCTCGGCACCCTGCACACATACACACCCAGGTGGAAAACATTGGCCCCGGGCGGAAATCCATTCACCTTGGTGGCAGGTCCTTTTACATCTCTAGACACGTGTGTGGGAGTTCTAGGGAAGGAGGACCAGGGAAATGGCTGGAAAGGCATTTGCAAGAAAAAAGCATTCCTGGGTGGCTCCCTAGGGGTTGTTGTTTGCTTCCCACTGTCACTTGCTTGAGTGACACTATTTTGAAGAAAATGTCAATACTACAGTTCATACTCTGTCCCAAGGAACCCCAAAGAGGGCAGGGTGAGGTTAAAACACAATTCCCTGACAATTAAAGGAAAAGAAAAGACTGCTGCTGTTCCCTAGGCTGTCAGCACCTCCGTGGATCACTGCATTTGAATTTTCCAACACTGCTCTGAAGAGGTACGATAGAGGCACAGTATATTCCTGAGGTTTAGTGAAATGATATGTAGTGAGCATATGCTATGATCAAAGTAAGTAATATAATTTATAGATGAAGGTGTGTATAAATAAACTTCTAATTAAAGTAAGTCTCAAGCATTGATCAAAGAAGGTAAATGACCTTGAAGCTGAAATAGGCTTGGAGACAAAAATATCAACTCAGTGATGAACCACCAAAAAGTAAATCTTCAAAAAATATGGGCTCTGGCAACACAGCACACTCACAGCACACCACATGTAGGTGCCACACTATTTTTTAGGCATATGTTTAACCAAATGAGTCCTCAGATGGATGCTGCTTTTTAAGTAGTGGAAATGTCTTGTTGACCTCCTACTAGCATCCTAACAGCAACCTTTCATTAAACACGTATGATGCACAGTAAATGTGGCAGCGGGCACTTTATTTACTTCTCTAATCTACACCTCATCCCTACAATTGGCATGTTATCTGTCCCATTTGGCACAGAACACTGAACAGTTGCTGAGCTCTTTGCCCAAGTCACCCAGGGGTCAGCAGGAGGGTCAGAATCAGAACACACTGCACTGCTTCTCACGGGGAGACAGTCCCCGAGAGCACACTGTACTTGTTCGGCAGGTCCCAGGATGTCACAGCATTGGCTGCGATGTTTGCAGAGGACCTTAGGCTTTAATAACTAAGTGCTAAAGAAATGTTGGTTAGGGGGCTTCCCACATAGCTCCCCTGGACCTCACTCCCTCACTGGAGAAGTTCTTTGCCCAAAATATTGGTTTTGTTCAAGCCGCAGCTCACACAGTTTAAGCAGCTAGTGTTTGCCCAGCCTGCAGCCCAAACCAACCACTACCCCCAAGCCCAAAAAGGATGCTACCAACACAAAGAGGCTTGTGGAGAGTCCAGCAGTGACCCAAGGGGACAGGAGCAGTAACACTTCCTTCACACAAGAGAAAACCCCAACGCTGATTTCTTGCTGCCCTCCTAATGCCATTTTCTAAGCATTCCTTTTCATTAGAGCAAAACACAAAAGAACAAAGACCAAAAAAATACTAATAAAGCCTGGCTGATGATTTTTTAAACTGGAGTAGGATGTTTGCCATGTGTTTAATCTCAGTCGGAGTGTAATTTCGCTCAACATTCCAAGCAAAATCTTTGTTTTGATGCTTAGCACAAAATGCCACCCAGTTTCTAATTATCTGACATGCTTCCATACAATGGTAATTATGATTTTGTAAACTAATGAGTAATGGATGTACACATTTTCCTAAGACTGTTCTCCACTTGTCTGATCCAGAAAAATTAGTCATTAAGCTTTCTTACATAATTTCATATTAAAATCCGCTTGATTTCCTGCCTGCCACAAACATTTGGGTCTTCATTAATTCTAAAAGGAAGAAAGTCAAAACTCCTTTCATCAGAACATGGCTGTCTGTGGTTTTTAGTGAGCTTGACCATTTCTAGTTTTTAATTAACTATCACTAGATTGGGCAGGGGGGCAGTTTTCTTAAAACAAAGCCATCCACAGCAGGGCTGTCAAGCTACACATCCCTGATGCTCCTGACTCAACATGGTCAGGACTCGTTCCTACATCAACTCACTCTCACCATATCTGGCACCACAACTAGGTACAGGGGTTCTCCTCCCCTTTCTAAGGATCAATAGCAATTTATTGCTATGTATTAATTTCTTTTTCTTCCCTTCAAACAAGGGAAGAAAAAAGGCCATGGTTAATCTGAAGCATCGTTGACAAAATCAAACCAAGGAAAGCAAAATCTGTGTTTGCTAACTTACAAAAGCAGCATCAGTGAGTAACAAGGGAGATCATGGCAGCTCATAATCAATACTAAGGATTTCGGCTGGCCATACACCCACTGCCAAGAGGGAACAGCATGGCATGCAGGCTGCAGCACCAAGAGTTATGCTCTACCCAAGTATAAAACAAAGGGTAAGCTGAGGCAGGAGCTCTAGGTTTCCTTTTTAAATTATTTTTATCAAGTCAGGGTCTTACTCTAACACTCAAGCTGGAATGCAGTGGCAATGACCAAAGCTCACCATAACCTCCAACTCCTGGGCTCAAGTGATCCTCCCACCCCAGTCTCCCAAGTAGCTGGGGATTTAGGCACGCACAACCACATCCGGCTAATTTGTGTATTTGTGTGTGTGTGGAGATGAGGTCTCACTATGTTGCACAGGCTGGGGTTTTCTTTTTAGTTCCTTTAAACCATTAACTTTTGTCATCTTTTATTTAAAGCATTCAAAAAGTAATTTTTTAAAAATCTATGTCCTTTGCAGCAACATTAATGCAGCTGGAGACTATCACAATAAATAACTTATCACAGAAACAAAAAAACTGAACACTGCATGTTCTCACTCAT
>CAUYQG010153332.1:0-54221 GCA_963574415.1 Tarsius wallacei
AGTTCCAGCTACTCGGAAGGCTGAGGCGGAAGGATCGCCGGAGCCCAGCAGGTCGAGGCTGCGGTGGCCGGGAGCGGCCACTGCACTCCAGTCTGGGCGACAGAGTGAGACTCCAACTCAAAAAAAAAAAAAAAAAAAAGAGTTTGAGCAAGGAAAAAATGGACCTGTGACCCACTTGCGTATAAGTCAAGCGAATCAACTTTGTGCTAGAAGAGAATCAACTGCTTAAGATGGCAAATGATAGTGGCCTTAAAAGTATGTTTGAGATAATTTTAAATCTCCATACGTTCTGGATTAAAGTCAAGGCAGGCAGAATATCCTGAGACTGCCAAAAATCTGGCTTCCATTTCCAATATCCTATCTATGTGAAGCAAGGTTTTCTGCAGTGACAATAACCAAAAACAAGATTATGGAGTAGACTGGACATCAGCAACACACTTCAGATGTCACTGTCTCCCATCACTCCAGATTGGACCATCTAATTGCATGAAAACAAGCTCAGCGCTCCCACTGATCCTGCATTATGGTAAATTATATAATCGGTTCATTATATATTACAATATAATAATAATGATAAATGCACAATAAATGTAATGCACTTGAATCATTTCAAAATTATACTTACCTCAGTCTGCGGAAAAAATTGTCTTCCATGGAACCAATCTCTGGTGACAAAAAGCTGGGAACCGCTGTTCAAAAGACAATGGTGTGGCCTTGCCAGGAGACATTTAGTAGACAATCCCAAGAAAATGTAAAGATTATCATTGTATAGACACACACACACACACACACACACACACACACACACACACACACACTCATGTGTCCAAAATGCTAATTTATTTATTTTCAGTGAGAAACATTATTGTCGTTGGAACTGGAAAACTTGCATCAATCAGAAGTGGCTGTTATCATCCAGTTACAAGATGTGCATTGGCAGACAAATTAGAATGACAAGGTTGTCTATAGTTGTGAATCCACACCACCAGAAGATGGGCGATTGCTTGCCAACGGATTTATAACGCACAGAGATAAGGCTCCCACTTCCCATGTTAGTAATTGCATAAGCATAACCAATATTTGACTAAGTATTTTTAATTCTGTGCATAAAGGAGTGACTAATCTGTTATCTAACTCAAGCCATTTTCATTTATATGGGTTAATATGTTCATTCTGGCTTCAGGCAAATCTTGCTGGCTAGGATGCAGAATTTAAGCCTCTATACATGTAATTTATTTGATTTTTGTCATAGGTATGAAGCAAGCATATGATGTTTTGCAAAAGAAAGCTAAAACAACCATGCTTTAAAAAAAATAAAAGTCTACTAAAGCTTAGCATATAAAATGTCAAGGTGCAGTTTGGAAGGGAATTAGCCTAAAATTATATATTGCATGCAAAGCTAGCTGCAAAACTTTTCTTATCATGTAATTTATATTCTTTTGAGAGATGAGTCTCCCTTTAAATGACCCACAAAAAATTTTTAATTAAAAAATATTTTACATATGCTATGATTTCAGGGAAAATTCAATTCACGTATTACTTTTTTCTTTCTTTTTAATGGAAAACTAATAATTGTATTTACTTATGGAATACAATGTGATGTGTTAAGATTTATGCATACTGTGGAATAATCAAATCAAACTGATCAACATAATCATTACTACACATACTATTTTTTATGGTGAGAACGTTCAAAATTCATGCTCTTAAAAATTTTGAAATATACGACATGTTATTATTACTTTTTAATGCTGGTTTCTTTTTATTTTCCTTGTCTAAGAATAAAATTTCAACAAATTGGGTTTAAAGACCTAATTGGCTTTAATTCACAATTTGTGAATTGGGCAGCATCCCATCTACAAAATAGCTCCTTTGCTGAGCTGAGCAGAGGTGTGGTGGCCTTGTAGGTAGAAAAATAATGGAGAAAGCTGAAACAAGGAACAAATGTGCATTGGTCACTTCTGTGTTATTTTTCTTGTATGTGTTAAAGCAGAGAATATATATGTGTGTGTATGTATGGAACACCCCCCAAAATGGAATTTTTTTTTGAAGAACAAACTGCATCCCCCACCAAATAGATTTTCTGGGAACCCATTGGCATCAGCGTGCCTACTAGCATGGTAGTGAGAGGCTGTGTTCAGGTTCAATGAAATTTCTTTGGATATTCTTTTAATGTGTTTGCCCGTTTCATGATGGGTGACTTACGAGCTCACCTGCCCACACCCTGCTGAGTTTGCAGCATTTTTTGACCCAAAATGTCATGACCCTCTTGCTCCACCCTCACTATTCAATCTGGCCCTGACCAATTTTATTTTTATTTCCCTATATGAAAAAGTCCTCAAAAGTAAATGTTTTACCAATGTGGAAGAGGTGGGGAAAAAAAATGGCAGAAGCACCAAGAGACATCAAAATTGATGAGTTCAGTGTTTTGAGCAGTGGAGAAAGTGTCTCGATGGGCGTATTGCATTAAATAGAGAGTACTTTGAAGGTGATTGAAGTTTAAATATGTAAGAATGAATACACAATTTTGTCTAAATAAACACCATTTTTTGGAAGGTCTCCTTTCAAATATATATATATATATTTGTATATGTATGTGTATTTTATATATATTATATATACACTATATGTATATATAGAGAGATAGAGATAGAGATAGAGAGAGAAAGAGAGAGAGAGAGAGAGAGAGAGAGAGAGAGAGAGAGAGAGAGAGAGTCAGAGGCTTTCTTGATCCCCTTGGCTAGAGTGCATCGGCACAATCAGGGCTCACTGCAGCCTCCAACCAGAGAAGACATTCTTATGCTGGCTCAGGTTGACTGGTCAGCTTATGACTGGTTGCTATGAATCTCCTGTTTCTGGAAAAGCAGGCCTATTTCTAAGTTCAGTTTGATCACATGACACCTAGGATGAGTGACTCTATTCTAGTTTGGTCTGGTCTGTTGGAACCGAGTGTATGAGCTCAGTCTAAAACAATGGCTTCCCATATATTTTATTTAACACCCTTAAGGATCAATTTTTTTCATCATATCTCAAATTAGTACCTGCTATACAATATCTATTTCCAGCATTTCAGAATCATATTCTGAAAAAAAAAACACAACAACCCCAGCAACTTCTCTGTGTTCAGATGATCAAACAGGAAGCTGGATCACATTCATTATTGAGCTATATTTTCTTGCCTCTCTTTCTTTTTTTACCACTTTTTTCCACTTTATCCCCTTTTCTCTCTTTCCTCCTTCCCTCCTTTCTTTGTTTTTTTCCTTCTTTGTGTGTGTGTGTGTGTGTGTGTGTGTACTTTACAATAACCAACTGTAACTCAGGAAACTCCTATAGAGAGGTTTTCTTGTTTGTGTTGGGTTATTTAGGTCAACTATATTGTGTATTGCAGTATTATCATACTGCAATGTATTCTTAAATATACTTTTATTTTTAAATATGTAATAATTTTTAAACAAAATTTGGTGTGAATACAATGCACAAAACAATAAAATTGTTTAAGCAAGGCTCTGCAAATTTTGTATTTGTTTCTATATGTTACTTGGTAAATGCAAAAATCCTTGCCTATATATTCTTGTCTAAATGACACTTTACTTCTGTCTTGTAAAAGTTGTCAAGCTTATCACCTAACAGCTGAAAAAGAGTTGTCAAAGGATAAAATTAGGACATTGGTCAAAGATCTCTTTCTTCTTTCTACAGATAAAGAAAAAATCCCAGTTTCAATTCAGTCATTCAGTATCAACCACCTTAGGAAATGTTCAGACCTGTAATTTTAATAAGGCAGAGCAATTCTTACGTTATTTTAAAGACATATGCTTTATTTTTATTTTTTTGAGTAGGAGTCTCACTCTGTCACCCAGGCTAAAGTGCAGTGGCACAATCACAGCTCATTGCAGCCTTGACTTCCTGGGCTGAAAAGACTTTCCTACCTCAACCTCCAGACCCATTTTTATTTGAAAAAAAAAGCATATTTCAGTCAGGTGCAGTGGCTCAGCCTGCAATCCCAGTGTTTGAGAGGCCAAGGCAGAGAATTGCTTGAGCCCAGGAGCTCGAGACCAACCTAGGCAACTTAGTGAGATCTTGTCTCTACAAAAAGAAATCAATAATAATAATAATAATAATAATAATAATAATAATAATATTGCCAGGAGTGGCAGTGCATTCTTAGTCCTAGCTACTTGGGAGGCTGAGGCAGAAGGATTACCTGTATCCAGAAGGTCTAGGACAGGGTGAGCTGTGATCATACCATTGCACTCCAGTTTGGGTGACAGAGTAAAACCCCAACTCAAAAGAAAAAGGACTTTTCAGGTGCCCTCTCAATACAGTGCTGTAGAGAGATGAGTTCTGCTTCTTAAACCAGATTATAAACTCTTGGGTTAGCCTCTTTCTTCAATCTTCTAATAGAGGATACTAATTAGGAGGATTTGCATAACAATATTCATCTCATGAGGAAGTTTTGTAATTATCATAAAGACACTAGCTACCACTCACTAAACTCTTATAATATGCTGGCTCATGTACTTAGTTCTCTGAATCTAATACTTACTTTTAATTCACTTCCCTTTCCCTGTGTGCAAGATGATAGAATAATATTATTATTACTATTGAAGAGAAGAGAAAACTAAGACTTAGTGGTGTAAGTAAATAACTGAAGGTAATACAGCACATAAAGGGATTGATACTTGGATTTCAGTTTGACTTCAAAGGCATTTTTCTCACTATTTCTCCTTCAGTAGGGAGATTTTTTTCTGTATGTTCCTCTGGAATCCCAGTAACTTAGTGCTTACTATGTGATGGGGGTAAAGGAAAGACTTAATATCCTTTTGGAAATATGGCAACAAACTCTTCAACTCTGTCTTTGGAATAAGAGAAGTTTCATGATAAATGATATTCACAAACAGGTTAAATTCCTGCCACTTAATAGGTCTGGTTCTAAACCAAGATAGAATGTCACTAGATGAAGCCACAATTAATAAGTTATAGCCTAGTAGTTACCATTTATTCCCTTCTCTAAGAGTATCTTACGGTCACCTCTCCACTAAGAGACACATAGTTCTTTCAAATTGAGAAAGACTAAGTTTGAAGTCACCAAAAAAGATCTCTTGGAATTTTCTTAATAAAAATAATTTGAGTTTATTAGTTTAGCTAATCTTTATCAATTAAGCTTTTTCAGCAGCTAAGGGGAAGGGCAAGAGTGCTCTGAACAATTTTCTTATTCAATACAACTATTACACTTGCATAAACATTACAGAACAATTCAATAATTACATATGATATTTTTAGTACTCACACATTTACTTGCAGCTTCTAATTAGTTTCTTAGTGCAATAAATATTAGCTAATGTTTGCTACCAGCTTTTAATAAATGGGCTCAAACTTGGAGAGTTTGATAAATACAACCAAATTTTAATGTCACAGTGTGCATAACCAAAATTCCAACTCATTGTTGTGAAGTACTCACCTTCTTATTTATTTTTTTTTTTTTGAGTTGAAGTCCCACTTGATCGCCCAGACTGGAGTGCAGTGGCCGCTCCCGGCCACCGCAGCCTCGACCCGCTGGGCTCCGGCGATCCTTCCGCCTCAGCCTTCCAGGTAGCTGGAATTACAGGCGCGCGCTACCACGCCCGGCTAATTTTTTGATTTATTGTAGAGATGAGGTCTCACTTGCCCAGGCGGGTCTCGAACCCGTGGGGTCAGGCAATCCACTCACCTCAGCCTCCCAAAGGCGCGGGATTACAGGCTGAGCCACCGAGCCCAGCTAGTACTCACCTTCTAATCATCCTTCCTCATTAATAACATCCTAGCCCTTAATGTTATCAGTCTTGGTGATGTCACTCTTTAGATGAATGTCTTAGCTTCCAGCTTCTCCCCTTTCTCTATTTTAGTGACCTTTCTAAAAAATTTCCCTTTTTTATTTACTTATATAGTTATATCTTGGATATTGTCTCCAGAAAAAAACAGAATCTAATTAATAATTTTAAAACCTTGCTGCCTGGCCACAATGCTGCATCCTCTGAACTCATGTATTCCAATAACCTATGTCATAACATCAAAGTTTTTAATCCTTCAAAACTACCCAATTCCCATTGGCCAGAGCCACTTTCTGGTTGATTTTCATTTGTCCAGCCAGAAGTCCATGATGCATTTTTGTTATTATTATTATTATTCTTTTCACTGGAATGTATTCAATTCCTCATCCCATTCTCTCTTCATCCTACTATCATGACAAAATCAAACCCAGAAGAGTAAACAGCTTCTTCATATTTGCAATGAAGTAGCTGATTATTTTTGGAAAGAGAAATCACATAAATAATCCCATCTTCTTTTCAAGTCACTTTCAGATTTTCAGTTCTCCTCCACATCAACTTTTCTTACAAATTTTACCTATGAATCCTGTGTTCTCTTCATCACATTATTCGTCACACTCACGCCATCCTAATAGGACTTCTGCTCCTATAACTCTACCTCCCTGCCAAGATCTCAGACTTTATGCTGCCAAATCTTTGTTTTTAACTTACTTGACAATTTTCTTGTATTCAACTCTCCTTTTAGGATGTGAAATTCAACCTCCTTTATCTGGCTTTCAAATAAAGACCTACATGATCTGGATCCTACTTTCTTATTCAATATTGTTTCTTACCCCGATTTTCATTAATCCAGCCACACTTGTCTTCATTCTATGTTTGAAAAAACCTAAAGTCATTCCCATCTTAATAAGTTAATAGTTATTCTATTTCTGCTGATTGGTTGACTTCTTCTTGTCATTATGTTATTAAGTGTTATTTTTTCAGAACATGTTTCATATTAACTTGAAATGTCTACACAGTTACTAACTATAAAACCAAGTGGTTTTAATGCTATGTGTAGCATATAATTGTCTGTTAGTTAAGTGCAACCATCTTAACCAGAATATGATATCCATGAAAGCTGTATTGCTCAGACTTCAAACCCAGTGTCTAGTACAAAGAAAACCCATCATGAATTAACTCTCCAAACCCATGGCATTCTCCATCAGCCATCCAATTTGCTATTTTTAAAAGATGGATCTTTTTTCAGGTCTTCAAACATTCCAATATTTGGAGATATTAAAACTATTTTTTATGTTATTCCTTCTTTCTCAAATGCTCTTCTCTTTCTTATAAGCGGTATCCCCTTCTCAACTTTTATTTATTTATTTTGAGTTGGAGTCTCACTCTGTCACCCAGACTGTAGTGCAGTGGCCGCTCCGGCCACCACAGCCTCTACCTGCTGGGCTCCAGCGATCCTTCAGCCTCAGCTTTAAAAGTAACTGGGACTACAGGAGCACGCTACCACACCCAGCTAATTTTTTTAAATTAATTTATTGTAGAGATGAGGTCTCGCCAAGTTGCCCGGGCGGGTCTCGAACCCGTGGGCTCAGGCAATCCACTCACCTCAGCCTCCCAAAGCGCAGAATTATAGGCTGAGCCACCAAACCCGTCTTCCCTTCTCAACTTTTAGAATTCCCTTCAAACATCACCACTTCAGAAAGAGCTGGTCACTGTAGCCATTGTAGGTTGCTCTTACTTCAAATCTTCATTCTTCTAACCTTTCTTTGTTTCATTCATGCAGTAATTGCAGCCTATATGGTTTGTCCTTTTTTCTCTCTATTTATTTATATTCGTTCATGTCATCTACATTTCCATCACAGCAATGACCATGTCTGTCCTGCTCAACTTCTTTTTGAATTTTGATTTAAACAACAACAAACATGTAACAAAATGTATTATATGTATGTATCACTTTTACATGTACAGGTCAAAAGTTAACTCAACATTTTTATCTCCTTTTTCTAGAATTTTGTCCGACACAGAGAAGTTGCTCAATAAAAGATTGTAAAGAGAATAAATAAAATATTTTGCAGCTTGACCACATTATTGTCTGTTTTTTAATTCATGATTTTGTACAGGCCTAAACCTCAATTCCTTTAACTGGCCCAATAAGAACAGATTAGGCTCTTTGTATAACCCACTTGTATCCTTGAACCCAGTATCTGGATGTGTCTGTGTCAAAAGTTTCTTGCATTCTGTTTCTATCTATTTTCTAGGTCATCTTTAAATACTGAAGAGACAAAACAAGTTTTGTGTTTTTTAATTAAATAAATCTTCCTAGATTGGAATCATTGTGTCTTGTGTGCTTCAAATTTGATTTGAATCTACAATAGAGAAAATATCATATGTACTTTTTATGATTGTTTTAAAGTGAAATTCCATAGACAGTAACAATATGAGATCAGTGCAATTAATTCAGCCATTGATCCAGTACACGTATATTAATCATTTACAACGTGATGAACTCTGTTTCTCTGTTCCTAAACAAGACACAGCACTACCTGAAAACAGGAGCATATATTCTTCTAGTGGATGCAGAGATTTGAAAGAGTAATTATATGAGTGTGGAACATTTTATAATAAAAAGCAAACACCAACTTTGAAGCACATGAATGAAAGAGCTATTGGGTGATATGACTTCACTTTACAGATGAAGGAACTGAGACTCAGAGAAGTTAAATTACATGATGAACATGTTAAAAATTTGAAAAGATGTCAAAGTTAGAATTTATATCTTATTCTGTCTGATCCCAAAATTTAATTTGTTAATAATGACGTCAAATATTATATATACTGACTATAATTTTCAGATAACATATTTTATATACACTAGCTTATTTAAGTCTTACAAAAACCTTTGAAATAGAGGAGATTTTAATTTTTATCAACTTCTATCTGAAGGTACCCGCCTTTACAGGAGACATGGACTTGCTGAAAGTGGTAAAACACAGGGATGACTGGATCCCAGATTTTTCGAACTTTAAACAACATTATTTTGAAAATTTGCTGTTGAAGCAAAAGATGTCATAATACTTGATAATTTTTTCAAGCTTATTTACAATGTTAATTCACCATGCCCGGAAATTCAATAACTTTTTGTTCGGAAGCTTTATTCCAAAGTGTGTAAGCACAGTGGGGATGGATGGATATTCAACAATTGCACAAATTCCCTATTCACATCTTTATTTATGCCCATATACTATTTGCATATATTCATTAACTGTCATTTTTTCTTATCTTCTCACTTCATTTCTTAGTGATCAGGATTACGTCACTCCAGCTCATCTTTTTCTCCTTTGCATTGCTCTTGTTGTTGTTTTCCCTCAACTTTTATTATGCACATTTCCAAATACACAGAATTTTAAAAAACAATGCAGTGAACCACCAGATTCAATAATTATTGACATTTTCCTATATTTGCTTTATTTACCTATAACACTTTTCTTCATCATTTAAAAGTAAGTAGCAGCTGTTATAGCCTTTATGCTGAAATGATTCCATATGCCTCCCCTAAAAATAAGAACATTATCATTACAATAATAATCTGATATCTAATCATATGAAAATTTCTTGTGTCCTAAAAATATCTATTTTTTCCAAAGAAGGCTGCATTTGTTTTAATTAATGTTATTCTTAACAGTACTTTGAATTTGTCTAGTAGCTGTCTTCTGAGGCTCTTGAGGTATTTCACATATATTATCTCATCTATCTTTTAGAGCATCCCACTAGGGATATGCATGATTAGCTCTCTATTGTCATGGAACTGAATTTAATTTTCTCAGCCCAACATTTCATATGTGGCAGGTGTGCCAGAATATCCATGGCCAAAATAAAGATCCACTATGTGTGTGTATATTTATCATGCTATATTCAAGGATACTAAGGCTGTTTGTGGAAATGGGTATAATTTGGGCAGGAAATCCAGGGGGCAAGTTAACTCACTAGTCCATTATCAAAGACTTTTGCTCAAAAAGATTTGTGGAGAGGTCTTGTGTGTTTTGCCCTTTCATCCATATTTTTTACCACATGCATGACTGGGCATCTGTCCAGGCCCAGCCTTGGTCTCTTTGGGGTCAATATGAAAAGACATTAATTGAATGCAGGAGGAGATGAAAAGAGCTTTGTTTCCTAGGAGCTGACACCCACAGTATATTTTTTATTACCTGCGGCATATTGCAGTCCTCATCAAACAGGACACTAATGAGACTGAGTACCTCCAAACCTGTGGTTGTATTTGCCATCTTTTTTTCGGAAAAGAGTGGGTGCATTTTTATTCTCAATGTGAGAAAAAAATTCTCAAGGGAGGAGAAAAAACTAGGCTGGAATAGTAATGAAGAAGTAGTTGCTGTACATGACATTTTATTTCTGGATGGCTAGAAAGATCAATGTAGTTGCCTGCAGCTCATGAATTAATATCCTCAGCTATCAAGGAATGAGACATTGTGCACAGCAACTTGTTCTCCATTGCTAACTTTTGTCATAAGTAAAGTAATAATAAGGCAGCTTCAGAATAGGTGTCACCCTTGGGACATAGTATTACTGTATCTTAAAAATCACTAATAACTATAATGCATGGACTCGACTTAAATTTTCTGTACAAATGAGACAATTTCCATTAGGCATAGGGAAAGCAGTGGCTCACAGCCATTCAGATTTTGAGACATGTATTTTTATATCTCCAGAGGTCATCATCATTCCATCTGACTCAGTGTGTTGAATTGGGCTGAGGTTCCTGAATAGGAATTTCACTATTACTTTACTCTGGAACACAATTAGTGCCTCTGGTGAATCATTTACAAAATGTCAATAACGATAACTTTACCAACTATAAAAGGTTGTTGTGAGGACAAATACATGTGTGAACGCATTTGTTTTTTCCACCAATATTCATTAAACGTTTACTAAGAGGTCAGGTGTGGTGGCTCAAATCTGTCATCCCAGCATTTTGGGAGACTGAGTTGAGAGGATTGCCTGAACCCATGGGTTTGAGAACAGTCTGGGCAACCTGATGAGACCTAATATCTACAATTAATACAAAAACTAGCTGGATGTGGTAGCATGTGCCTGTAGTTCTGGCCACTTGGAAGGTTGAGGCGGAAGGATCGCCCAAACCCAGCAGCCCTGCGCTGGGGTGGCCGTGAGTGTGCCACTGCACTCCAGCCTGGATGATGGAGGGAGACTCCAACTCAAAAATAAAATTTACTAGGAGCAAAATTGTGCTCCTAGTAACTACCATTTCAAATCACTTAAGAGTTTAGGAGGTATGGTGGCAATAAAAATATTGCTATGTAACAAGTGCATAGAGAAAAGGCAAGCAACTAATTGAGAAAGCAGACTTTTTTAAATCATGAAAGTAACAATAAACCTATGAACACAGGATGGCAAAGGTAATGGTACACAAATTTATTACTCAATAATATACTAGAAGTCTAAAGTTTGTGGAGCCTCAAATACAGGATGGTACCTAGGAATACGACTTTGCCTAAAATCCTTCTTAAGACTGAAATGATACAATGATATAAGGTGAAATAAACCCACAAAGGCAAAATGAATGAGGTCAGTTCTGGAGAGTAATGGGGAAATATAAAGCTATCGAAGGTTTCAACATGTTTGAAGGGGAAATTGTAAGCGGGTTGAAGGAACCAAGCGGAGTAATGGCAGTCTTGGCTCTGTATGAAGGGGCCCCCCTGGGGCTATAGCTGCTTTTTCTGCTCTTTTCATAATAATATATTTGGATATTTTTTCAATAGTTGGTTGCTTTCTCATTGTTGTCTCCTGATACTCACTGTAGTCTTGAGAGGTGAGTAAAATTATGACCACTTTCAAGGTGGGATATCTGAGAATCTGATATTTAAGGTAATCTTAGTGAATAAGGAAAGCTCAAAGTTAAGTGAAAACTGCCTTTCACTGACAACTTTTCATGCAACAAGTTGTATTGAAAACGTACCACATTCACAGCTGCCGTTCTGCACAGTAAGTCTGTTGTGGAAAAGTAGATATGTTTTCTCTTCTCACTGAGTTAATAACTTTTTGACTTTTACCTAAATATTTATTACAAATCTGATGTTAAGAATATAGAGAAGAAACCATCAAGATAGACTGATAAATACAAGTGTTTATAGTATATACATTTTTGGCATAAAATCCACACATTCTCCTTTGAAGATAAGCTACGTGATTCGTACTGTGGCATCACTAAGAACTGTTTCACTGTCTCCATCTCAAGTGACTACACTTTAGTGTCACTACGTGATAAATGAAGAAAACTCTATGCCTAATACATGATATGTTTTTTTTCATCGTGTCTCATTTTGGTTAAAAGCATTCTGGACAAATATTTGAATGACCAATTTGATTTGTACATGATATCACCCTATGTGGTGACTGCTAGCCTCATTTTCATTTGTAGATTAGATTACATTCAGTCACTAAAAGGGGAATTTCATATAACTTTAAATGACGTATTCAGATTTGTTGGCAATGTTTATGATCTTCTCTTTCTTTCTTCTCATTTTATTTTGCATCCAGGCCAATAAGATATTAGCTTCCATCTTTTCAGTGAAATATCATAAAAAGTTTATCAGTGATCATCTTGTGGCTAAAAGCAAAGCCATTCCACAGTTGTCCATAGCTTTGATACAGTTGACCATGTGATCCTACTTGAAGCATTTATGTCATTGACTTCCAGGGTCTCTCACTAACCTGATTTTCCTCTTCCCCTGAAGACCATTCTTTTCCTAGGCTTCTTTCCTGGTTCTTTCTCATATCCTTAATCTCTAATGCTGGAGGAGCTGAGAACTCAGGCAAGTTACCTTCCTCCTCACCCCCAAATACTGTTCTGACGGGGTTAATTACAATTTGCATGTCAATAATTTGTTCTCATGGGTTAATTACAATCTGCGTGCTAGTAATTTCCAAATTCATTTAGACGGTACGGAACTCCCCCTTCCCCGAACTATGTCTCCTTCACACCCTACTTGGATGCCTAGTAAACTTCTCAAGCTTAACACGTCCAAGGTGACTCCTGATATTTTCCCTCCAAATTTTCTCTGCCTGGAGTTCTGCATAACTTACATCCTCACCCCTATAGTTCTCCATGTCTGCTCTGACAAATTACCACACACTTAGCGGCTTAACCATAAAAAACTTATTTTCTCACAGATCTAGAGGCCAGAAATCTGAAAACAGTATCACTGGTCCAAAATCAAAGTGTTGACAGAACTGCATTTCTTCTGGATTCTCTGGGGAGAATTCACTTCTTGCCTTTTCCGGCTTCTGGGGGCTGCTGTCATTCTTTGGTTTGTGGTTGCCCTATACAGTCTCTGCTTCTGTGGTGATAATGCTTTCTTCTCTTCTGTTTGTGAATAAAATCTCTTCTGCTTCTCTAAAAACATCCATGATTGCATTTGACTTTTAAAGCCCAACTGGACAGTCCAATATAATCTTGCCATCTCAAGATCCTTCATTTAATCACATCTATAAAGGCCTTCTTTCCCTCCCTCCCTCCTTCCCTCCTTCTCTTCCTTCCTTTCTTTTTACCATATAAGGTAGTATTCATGGTTTCCAGGATTTAAGACATGGATATCTTATGGGGAGAGGGGAAGTGTTTTTTAATCTAACACAACCTTCTTTGGGTCTCTGCTGAAATGTCCATGTTTCTACAAATCCTTGTACATGATTCTAAACCAGGCAAAATGAGAACCAATGGGAAGCCCCAACTTCACCTGTATGTTGACCACTTATGTACCTAATCCTGAAATGTACCCCAAATCTTCAAAATAAAAAAGTCTCCCACTTGATATTGACCAACAATGCCCCTAACTTGCTAGTATTCTTTCCTTTATTTCTCATCCTTATACACCTTTTTATATGATCTAAAATATAGAGATATATAGATACACATACATGCACATATATAGTATTAAAATTTTTCAATTTTTTTATTGTTAACTAAATAGAAATATGGATTTTTATTACTGAACCTTTGTCCATAAATTAATACCTTGCACATTGTAGCTCAATAAATATTTAGAGAACTGATTTGTTGAATGATTCTTTTTTGTAACTAAATAGTCTGTACAAGTGGTTTACTCTACTATTGTCACATGGTTAGCAATTTTATTCATGGTTTTCTGAGAAATTAATTAAACAGATACTAGCAGAATTAGGAAATATTTGTAATACCCACAGAAATATTATTACCTGAGTACCTATCTAAATAATAGTTGGAGATTACTCTATTTTTAGTGGGGTTTTTTGGGTCTTAGTTTTAAATAACGGAAACATTTATAATTCTCATAAAGGGCATGGCAAGGCATCTGAGAAAAATGATATTATTTTGCTATGATTAGTCCAACTGACAACAATATAGTGAGATGAAAATGAATTGCTGAGGTTCATAAACAGTGAAATATTTAAAAATCACCTTCTCTAAGAGAACTTCCTTGAACAATATGTCTATATACAGGCTCAATTACAACTTTTGAGAATGCAATTATTTTACTTTTTATTGATTTTAGTTAATTAAGAAAATATATCACATCTATCCCCAAATTTATCTTTGGAACTATCACTATTAGGGCTCAGTCAACAGCAAGCTATGAGATTTGCTTTGTAAATTTTAATTGGTGCTGCCAGACTATCTTCCCAGATGGCTGATCAATTCACATTCCCACAGCATTGGGTAAAAATAAGTTTTTATCCACATCGTTGTTACATTTTATTGCACTCTTCCATTTTCCCTTTGAGTCATACTAATATTTTTATCTGTATATTAGGTTTTATATTTTAACTCTGTCATTGTTCCCCAAAGCCTTTGTACGTTCACTGTGTCTCTCATTAATTGTACTGTCCCAAGTTGGAAAGGACACTCCTGGTAGCTTTTAATCGTGGCTAAATTTTGGAGGCTTATGTCACAGATCTTTGCTACTAGTCTTCTATTCTCAAGCTAGTTTATTGTCCCCAGGTGTTTTTTCCAAACTATGTTCAGTAAAGAGTTTATTACTTTGCTTTCTACTTCATTCTACAGAATACCACAATAACTGGTATCCTTTTAAATTGAGTCCTATCCTAAAAACATTTGCCTGCTCTGTTATCTGACATCATCAGATATCATTATCTTTTATGATCATCATTCGAAGATGGATGAATGCATATTTTTTAAAGTTTCTTGAAAATTCCAACAAAATCCACAATGTTTTGCATGAACCACACTATAATAATATAACACATCTCTGTTGGCTAAAGATCTATCAAATTTCATCCATTTTTTGTTTATTATTGCCTATCAGTGGCCTGGTGACAGTAACTAAAATTTTTTAATACTTTCCTATAACTCTCTCTTAAAATACAGGAAATGTGTAGGTGTAAAGTTTGAAAAATAAATGAATAGAGATGAAACTGCATGCCAGATCTGAGAATTTCTTTAAGGCAGAGAAAATTAGTGATGGATCTAGAAACACTAAGGAAATTCTGACTTAAAAGTTTCAGAATTCTGTGTTCTGCCTTATTATAATTTTAAAGTGATGGAAAAATGGGTTTTTAACCATCTTACAAAACTGTACTCTTTCTGTATAATTTTATATTATGTGTGTCCTTCGATACTGATTTTATTTTTATAATAAGATTGATTAATAAAATTTCACTAGATGGTAAATATAGGGAAATTCACATTTTAAAATAATGACATTTTGAAAAGTATTTATATATATTTGCAGAGAATGAGTAAGAGTGTTTCTGCTGGATCTTAGCTTTCACATAATGAACATTATCAGTCATCATATACTTATGTATACATACACATACACACACACACACACACACACACACACACACACACACACACAAAGACTGCCAAATGAATTAAGGCAAATTCTGGTGCATAGAGAATTCTATTTAATCTTTACAATCTGTTTGCCATCCATCAAGATATAGCCATAAAAATGCATTAAGTTAAGTAAATTTAGTTTTTACAGCTTACATTTTTAACCAATACTGTAAGCTGGGCTTCTTACCATTGGCACTATTCATATTTTTGGCCACACAATTCTTTGTTGGGGTGAGAGTGTTGTTTTTTGCATTGTAAGATGTTTATCAGTATCACTGGCTTCTGCCCACTAGAAGCATTCCCATTGTCCCACCATTATGACAATCTAAATGTCTCATGCATTTCAAATATTCCTCAGCCAGAAGGTAGGGAGTTTGTCCCCAGCTGAATTCCAATGCCATAAGTTAAGAAGTATTACTATTAATAATAGACCTTACTGCTAGGTACTTTACGTTAAAATTTTAATCGCCTGAAGTCACGATAGTTTCTAATATATTATCGATATGCAAATTATTAAAATACTACAGTCATTGTGTGTGTGTGTGTGTGTATGTTTGTGTGTGAGTCTCACTCTGTTGCCCACGTTGGAGTGCAGTGGCATGCTCATGGCCACTGTAGCTTGACCTGCAAGTATCAGGTATTCTTCCGCCTCAACCAATTTATTTTATTTTATTTTATTGTAGAAACGAGGTCTTGCCAAGTCACCCAAGCTGGTCTTGAACTCCCAGACTCAGGCAATCCTTCTGCCTCTGCCTCCCAAGGTGCTGGTATTACAGGTATGAACCACCACGCCCGGCTTACTACAGTCATATTAACTGCAAGAGGCAGGGATAAATATCTCTGTGATAGATATGATACATTTTGGAATGTTTTAATAATCTCATCAAATTAAATCAACAAGCATTATTTCACTTATATATTTTTATATAGCATAGTGAGCCTCTTATTTAAATATGGACAAAATTAAAGTCATAGATTATTTGTACAATCACTGGTCATTATTGCTTGTAAATATTTAATGAGTCCAGAATATGTGTTACTTATGTCTCATGATTTGTCACATAGTTAAATGAGGATATTGCTCTCTAATAACATTTCTCTGTTTTGATACAGAGACCTGCTAATGCCTGTCCATATTATCACAGCCCCTAGACAAGGGCATGGCAAGTACTCAATAATATTCCTTGGAGCTAATAAAATTTGCGCTTCCCCTTATCTCCTATGCACTCCCAGTAAGACACTTCAAAGGATCCTTAACTTCCCTGCAGACTATGCCCAATAAACTAAGAGATCTATTCCTGAGCACATTCTCAGTCCGCCTATCTCCTATGCACTCCCAGAAAGTAGCTTCAGGGGATCCTTGACTTTCCTGTAGTCTATGCCCAATCAAGTTAAAGATGCAAATCCCCATTTACTCCCTTTTTCTGAGTGGTCATAAGTTTGAATAATAAAGTATCCATGTAATCCTTAAGTCTTGTGATTTGTATAACTTTTGTATCAACATAATTATAAGTTTTGCGATTTGTATAACTTTTGCATAATGCATGATGCCTTAGGCCTTGTAAACTCCCTTTACTCTATGGCAAGCTTGATTAATGCTTCTGCCAGGCCCTACTGATAAAAGTTATGAGATACCTCTAATACCCGGCACCAAAACGTCTGGACCAAAAAATGTCATTATTGATAAATGCGGCCAAAATTCAAATTCTATACAATGTTCTGCTGGTCACATGGCTAATGTATAGGTACCAAAAACTCTGGACTTATAAAGCTCTTCTCCCTGGATTCAAACTCAGAAATAAACTTCTTTCTACCAGTTCTCTGCCCCTTGATTTATTAGTATCAAGGGTGAGCAGCCAAGTGTTACTCGGACCATAAGAGTTACATACCTACAAATGTATTAAACAGGAAGTAATGTATTCTCTGCTGTGTTCATTTTAAATTTAAGTACTTGTTCCTTCATCACAATTCTATTTTACTATCTTGATTATTAATAATTTAAATAATGTTGCTTCTGGGCATCCTGTAGCATATTGTTAAGTCAATCCATAGTGGGGGAAAATGGTGCACATTTTAGCAGAATAATAGACAAAGGGTTACATTATGAGTAACTTGTGGTTGTTTTAAATCAGAATAAATGAGCAACTTATAATGAAGAACAATTGTAATTTAATATCAACTTCATGTTCTTATTTTTTCTGGGTCAAGTTATTTCTCTTTAAATCGAACAGAGTTCTTCTTTTTTCATTTCTTTACCTTGAAGAACTTTGTTCCACCTACTCTTCTCTTTCTCTCTTTATTCCAATCCATTCTGTGATGGCCAGATAAATTACTTTAAAGTATTATTTGATTATGTCACGCTTTTTTGTAGTAAATTATCAGTGACTCCTAAGTGTTAAATTAAATTTGGCCCAAAGCTGCCTCTAGTGACATGTAACTTAACTTAATATGAAAACAAACTGCAATCTAACTGAGAGAAAGTTTTTTTGTAACAAGTAACCAATTCTCAGCCAAGCATAGTAGCCAACTTTGAGCCAATCACAGGTGGCAAATAGCTCTGAAAGGTACCAATAAGGCAAACTTCTAACTTTAACCAGTAGAATACGTCTGCATGTCACTTTTTTTTTTGTCTGTAAATACTGCATGTCACTTTGTTTTTTTTTGTCTGTAAATACTGTCTGCCCATATTGCTGTCTGAAACTTTCCTGGTTCAGGATACTGCTCAATTTATTAATTGTTTCTTTGCCCAAATAAACTCTGCTAAATTTAATTTGTCCAAAGTCTTTTAACTTTAGTGCCTACTACGTTGACTTTTGGACTTGAGTCTGTAACATCAATGCCTACTGTACTGACTTTCAAACTTGATCCCTTATAATGCCTAGTATTCCTAGCAGACTACTAGGGTATCTGATAAGTTATGCTGTAAAACAGCTTAAGCACAGGCCATCTCAGATGACCTAAAGAGTAGAATAAAAAAAGAAAAGAAATAATTGAGAACATCTCATGCATCTGTTCTTTGCAGAGAACCGATCAAAGGTCTATATTCTTCTCTTTGTGTAGATAAACATGTTAGTCTTGTGTTTTATAGAAACAGAAGCTATAAGATGAAGGAAAAACTGCCCCACTCTTAGCTTTTCAAACATAATTTATCTTAGTCTCCTTTGCAAATACGTCATATCCTCAAGTCAAATATCTGGAATTGTTGGACATTTTCCTATCGGTTTTCCATGCTTTGCTGTTGATCTCCCAACAGCTTATCTCTATTTATTGCTTTATCGCAACCTGCTGAATCTCCTGCTCATTATTGATCCAAATTAGACTGGTCCCTGCTTCCTATAAGAGACTTTTCCCTCTTGTACGTACTCTAGTATGATCTTTCTAACTCCCTTCGAATACTACTCACAGTCTTAAATATATCATAACTAAACATGTTCATATATCATCCAGATAATAAACTCCTTAGTACAAAGAGTATTTCTTTATGTTTTCATCCTTTCTTACTACCTTGCACATAGTAAATTTTCAATAAATATTTTTTGCCTAAGGAAACTTAACAATTGTATAATCTTGTTTAATGAACAAATATAAGAACCTATTTTAAAAGCATATTTTATAATATTTGAATTTCTTCATACAACGTCTGAAAACAATTTTAAGTATGTCTAATTAAATGTTGTTAAAAACCATTTATTTAAAAATAACATTATATGAAATCACAATCAGCTTAGAAAAGCTTGAGTGACTATTAACCTGCTGATTTTGGGAGACATATCTATTTCTGTATTACCAATGCATATTTCTTAAAAAGTTAAATTTAACTAATCTAGAAGTTTAACTTTTCTTCATCTTTAAAGGAGACAAATCATATTTAAAAGACTCTGCTGTTATTTATATTAATAAGGCTTCATTATAGGAGATGTGGCCTATTCACATTAAAGGAAGACTATGTCAAGAAAAAGTACCCAAAATTAGAAAAAAAGAAAAAAACAGAACCCTGTGGTCTATTCATTATCATTCTAGGATATTTCTTAACAAATCCTTGCAAAGATTATTTAACTGTCCAGCAAAATTTATCTTTGTTTGACTTGCTATTTATCATTGATTAAGGACCTGATGCTATGAAATTTTTGATTTTTTTCTGGTAGATATTTAAATGATTTCTGTCTGGTATATATATCTCAGTTATGGTTCTATTTCCCTGAAGCTATTATTAACTGGGTCTTAATATATCTTAGTGATCTTCCAACATTCTTTCTTGAGTGACTAAATACTTCATTTTTTCAATGGTCCTTGCCCAGGTTTTCCCATCCTTTTTGTGGTCAATTTTGAAAATTAATTACATTTGTCACAGACTCCAAGAATTTTTCAAAGACACAGAAACCCCTAAGTATACTGGCCTGAAAATCAGTCTAATGCTAAATTAACCTTGGTTGTAAATGATATTCTTGAAGAAAGCACAAAAAGTCCCTTGTAAAAGGGTATTTGGTTCCTGAGAAGAATGTGGGTCAATTAATATTGATTGGGTTAAGGAGGAAGAAAGGAGAGGATGGTAAAGTGGAGGAAAATGAGGAGAGCAAAGACTAGAGTTTATTATATAATGTTTGCAGGGACAGATTTGATCAAATTAAATTTTAAAAAAGCAAAAGAGAAATCACTGAAACATTTGTTCACGCTCTTCAGGTCAAACATTAGAAAAAAATATCAAGTTTCAAGAGATATAAAAAAACCTCAAACACCTGTTTCAAGGGAATCAATTACTTGTAAGTATGAGAAAAAAACCACTCATAACATGTATCTATTTACAGTTGTCCCTTTGGGGGGTATCTCACTTAAACAAGAGAAAACATTTGTATCCTGTTGGAGACTTCAAGGATATATTTTTGCCCCAGATTTGTGAAAGAAATTGTATTTTTTAAACAGTGTTGAATGTAAGCCAAGTTTAGCATTTTACTACGAAACAATTTGAAGTTATTATGAGTGCAAATAACAGGCAAAATAAAGGCAACTAAAAGATATCTAGCTGAAAAATTCTCCTTTATGCAATGGGGTCTGGATAATTTAGAGATCTTATAATGGCTTAATAAAGCTTTAAAAAGTCACCTCTAGGCTTAGAAATTCAAACCTTACACTTTATTTTCTGGTACTCATTAAGGAATGAAGACCCACTTTACACTGCTTTTGTTAGTAGTGTTTATTAAATGACTTATTTAACTAATTCATGCTCTGGAATGGGGCCTGGATGTGGAGAAATTATAAAAAAAATCAGAGATTGTATACTTCGGTATCCATAGACTTGGCATTAAACTGGTTCTTCTAGACAGGAGTCCCTGAGTAAATTAGCAGAGCGCCATGTGTTCTTATAAGAAGAGGAGATTAATACACAGAGAAACACCAGACATGTCCATGCACAGAATGATGCCATGCGAAGGCACAGGAAAAAACTGCCATTTGCAAGCCAAGAAGAGAGAGGTCTTAGAAGAAATCCAAACTGCTGACACCTTGATCTTAGAGTTCTAGTCTCCAGAACTGTGAGAAAAAAAATGTGGTACATATATGTGATGGAATATTACACAGTCATAAAGAAGGACATAATTATGAACTTTGCAGCAACTTGGATGGACTTTGAGTCTATCATACTGAATGATCTATCACAGAAACAAGGAACTGAGTATCACATGTTCTCACTCATAGGTGGAACTTGAACAACTATTGTAATACTATAAGAAGGGAATTGGCAGTAGTGGGAAACTGCCGGGGTTGTGGGGCACACCTCATCAATAAGGACACCTGCATAATGAACATTTGCTTACCTAACCCTGAATTGTACCCTCACATCTTTAAAATTAAAAATAAAAAAAAGTACAAACACATACTTAAAAAAAAAAAAAAGAAAAAGAAAAGAAACAAAGTCACAGTGCATGAGAACACTGAAGCAAGTCATTGACTCATCGTCTCCATTTGCTTCTTCCTGACTGAAAACCAGTACTGAAATGCGTCAGGACTGCCAATCCCCTTCTTCCTTGAGCGGTTAGGATCTCCCTGATGGATTGCCAGATATGAGCAATATATGGAGCCCCACCAATATTTCTGGTGTGATGCACACATGGTGCCACGGCACCTCTTGCTGCTACTCTCCTTATTGAGGGCAATGCTATTCCATTTGTGAGTGCCTTCCACTTCGAAATAGGAACAGGATACTTTCAGAACTACACAATTAGTGATCACCAAGATAGAATCACATAAGGACTCCTGGCACAATGTCAAATATTCAGGGTTTTGCAAGATTTCTCAAACTATTATGCATTTATGTTCCAGTTAGAGTCTTGCAGAAAATATCTGTTGGAAGCAAAAAATATCTGAGGACCTAGATATGTTTATACTGTTGATAAGCAGAAACCATCATAACAGATGTGCTACAAATGGTGATTTTCTAAGCGGAGACAAATTGCACTGAGTTTTGAAGACAAATCATTCTGAAATATCATACTATGGTAGCTACTAGAGTTTAATATGGTGTGGTGGCATGCAGATCTAGATAAGATAAGCCTCATTTCTTATTTTTTCTACTATAGATATATCTATATATTGTATATATAAAGAAAAAAGATATTTATCAAAGACTTAAATCCTCACTTCTATACGTTTTCTAACAAAACCATGCTAATTTGAATCCCGGTATAGTCAAACACATAGAAAAATTGACATTAAAAAAAGCCTTCTATTCAGGGAACAACATGCATGGAGAAACAGCAGAGCAGGGCACCGAAAAGCACAGATTTCAGAACCAGACGGCCTACTGTAGAACTCTAGGCGCAATGTCTGCTACGTGCACCTTAGCTAAAGTCACTGAACTGCTTTAATTCTGTTGTCTGTAAGGTGGTAATAATAGTATCCACACCATTAAATGGACTGATGTATGCATACAAGGTACTTGGAACAGTGTGTGGCATATAGTTAGTTCCTTACAATTCTTTGATATCATTGTTGTGTGGTTTGATTTGCATATTGGAGGACATTGTGTTTCAGTGTAAATAGGTCTTGGTTTCATCTCTGTCTCCATCTCTCTGTCTCTCTCTCTGTCTCCCTGCCTTCTTCACTCTTTCCCTTTCTCCTCTCTCTTCCTTCTTTCCTTCCTCTCTCCCTTCCTCTAAAGAGATAGGGGGAAAATATGATTTTTCTTCTCTTACAGAGTCAACACCGGAAGCCTCAGCAGCCCCAGGTGTGTAGAGATTATTCCTCCACCCACCAGGCAATTCTCCAGTGGACATGAGCTAGGTGTTGTGTAATTCAGTTTAATTCTGGCATGACTTCCACCTACTACACAACCTACTTCAGATGCCAGTCACAAGCACAAGATGAAACCTGTGCTTCTATCTGATCTACTTAAATTAGGGTTCCCATAACCCCCTCTTTGGGTTCAGTTAATTTACTAAAGCAACTCTAAGATCTCAGGGGAATACTTTGCTTCTATTTATTGGTTTATTAATAAAATATGTAGTAAAGGATACAGATGAAGAAATACATAGGGCAAAGTTTGGAAAGGTCCTCATTGCAGGAGTTTCTGTAGGGTGGGGTTAGGGTACTTATCCTCTTGGCACATAGATGTGTTCACCAACCTGGAAGCTCTTCAAACCCCACCCAGAGTTCTGGAATTTCTATGGAGGCTTCGTCATGCAGACGTGACAAATTATTATCATTTATTTGTTTCAGTATTTTTAGGGTTATATAGTTTTTGGTTACAAGGATGTATTGTATAGTGGTGAAGAAGTCTAGGCTTTAACTGTACCCGCCACCCCAACCTGTGCACATTGTACCCATTAGGTGATTTTTTTATCTCTCCTCCCTTGCCACCCTCCCACTTCTGAGTCACTGGTGTCCTTTATACCATTCCATCTGTCTTTAAAGATCCTTAGTTTAGCTCCCACTTATAAGTACAAATACAGTATTTAGTTTTCTGCTTCTGTGTTAGTTCACTTAGGATGATATCCTCCAATTTCATTCAAGTTGTTTCAAAAGACATTACTCTATTCATTTTATGGCTGTATTGTATTCCATGATCTCTCTCTCTCTCTCTTTCTCTCTCTCTCTCTCTCTCTCTCTCCCCCCCTCTCTCTCTCTCTACCTCTCCCTCTCTCTCTCTCTCTCTCTCTCTCTCTGTGTGTGTGTGTGTGTGTGTGTGTGTGTGTGTGTGTGTGTGTGTTATTTAAATTAACCACTGATCTGTTGATGGGCATTTAGGTTGATTTCACATCTTTGCAATTGTGAGTTGTGCTGCAATAAGCAAACGAGAGCAGGCTTTGTTGTTGTTGTTGTTGTTGTTGTTGTTGATGTGTTTGTATAATAACCTTTGATCCTTTGGGTAGGTACTCAGTAGTGGGACTGCTGGATAAAATGGGAGGTCTACTTTTAATTCCTTGAGAAATCTCCATACCGACTTCCATAGAGGTTGTACTAATTTGCACTCCAACCAACAGTGTATAAGTGTTCCATTTTCACTGCATCTGCACCAGGATTTATTGTTTTTTGACTTTTTAATGAAGGCCATTCTAACTGGTGTAAAGTGATATCTCACTGTGGTTTTTGACTTACATTTCCATGATGATGAGTGATGTTGAGCATTTTTTCATATGTTTGTTGATCATTTTTATATCTTCTTTTAAGAGACATCTGTTCATGTCATCTGTCCATCTTTAATGTGGTCATTTGCTTTTTTCTTGCTGATTTGTTTATTTGTAGATGCTAAATATTAGTTCTTTGTCAGATGTATAGTCTGCAAATATCTTCTCCCATTCTGTAAAGCACTTATTTACTCAACTCATTATTTCTTTTGCTGTGTAGAAGCTTTTTAGTTTAATTAATTCCCACTTATTTATTTTTGTTTTTGTTACATTTGCTCCTGGGATCTTAGCCAAAGATTCTTTTCCTCGGTCAATGTGCAGATAAATTTTTCATAGGTTTTTCTTTGAGAATTTTTATGGTTTGGGGTCTGATATTTAAGTCTTTCATTCATCTTGATTTAATTTTTGCTTATTGTGAGAAGTGGGGATCCAGTTTCACTTTTCTGTATGTAGCTATCCAATTTTCTCAGCACCAATTGTTGATTAAGGTGGTTCTTTCCCAGTGCATATTTTTATTGGCTTGGTCAAAGATCAGTTGGTTGTAGGTATTCTGGTTTATTTCTGGAATCTCTATTTTGTTCCACTGGTATGTATGTCTGCTCTTTTACTAGTACCATGCTGTTTTGGTTACTATAGCTTTGTATTATAATTTGAGGTATGGTAATGCAATGTCTCCTCCAGCTTTGTTCTTTCTGCTTAGTATTGCTTTGGTTGTCTAGCTCTTTTTTGTTTCATGTGAATTTTAGGGTTTTTTTTTTCCTAATTCTGTGAAAAATGACATTGGTAGTTTGGTAGGGATTGCATTGAATCTGTAGATTACTCTGGGCAATATGGTCATTTTAACAATGTTGATTATTTTTAATCCATGAGCATGGGATATTTTTCCATTTGTTTGGGTCCTCTACAATTTCTTTCATTTGTGCTTTGTAATTTTGTTTGTAGAGATCTTTCATCTCCTTGGTTAAGCATATTCCTAAGTATTTCGGTTTTTTGGCAGCTATTTTAAATTAAATTGAGTTCTTGATTTGATTCTCAGCTTGATCATTATTGGTGTACAGCAATGCTACTGATTTGTTGTGTTGATTTTGTATCGTGAGACTGCTGAATTCATCTGTCAAATCTAGGAGTCTTTTGGAGGAGTCTTTAGGATGCTCTAGGTATAAGATGATATCATTGGCATACAGAGATAATTTGATTTCTTCTTTTCCAATTTGATACCCTTTATTTCGTTCTCTTGCCTGATTGCTCTGACTAGGACTTCAGACATCATCAATTAATTACTCCATTTCTAGTTCTCCATTCCAAAGAATGAAGAGTGGGGTTGAGACCTCTAAACTCAGGATCATGGCTTGGTCTTTCTAGTGACTAGACCCTACTCAGCAACTCACCAAGAATTATCTCATTAAAACAAGCAAAAAAATTCCTATCATCCAGTCAATTCCAAGGGATCTAGACATTATATGGCAGGAAACATGATTAAAGACGAAATATTACAATAAGAGAATCTCCCACCACCCCTGTCTAAAAAGAAGTCAGGAGTTCTTTTCCAGAAACTAGGGTAGATAACAAACATCAGAACAAAAATGTCTCCTGTTGCTCTAGTCTAGGAAATTACAAGGGCTATAAGAGCTGAGAGCAAGGAACTGTGGACAAAAACCAAAATATGCATTTCATAATATCACACCCCTCTTTCTTTCTTGGGCAGAGACAGAAAAATCCTCCTACCGGTATCCACTTTCACTCTAGTAATAGACCGTCTTCCCTGCCTAATGAGATTTTAGCAGGGAACAAGCTGGAGGCTACTTTTTTCAGATTCTCTTATAAATAGGTTACATATAAAGAAACGTTTATGTCATTTTCTTTAAGGCTTGTGCTTCTCTCATTATTTTCTCTTTTCTGAGGCTGAATGCAAATATGGTATTGGTAAGCTAGCTCCAGCCATGCAAATAAAGAAACACTAGGGAATTGCAGATAAATGTGATGGAAAGGAATTGTGATTCCCTAGAGGAGTTTGTGAATCTGAGCCCTCTACTGACCCTTGTACACCCACCTACGCTTTGCCTGTGAAATAAAGGAAAAATAAGCTTTAATCTTGTTCAAGCACTTTGGATCTTTCTTACACAAAAACTTAGCCTATACCCTGGCAGAACAAATCATCTGTATGTCTCTGTTTTTTCCAGTAGAAGAGTAAAGATAATTAGTTTACTCACAGGGTTATTATAGTTAACAAAAGAGAATACATAAAATGTTTAACATAGAACCTGACATATTATATCATCTTTTTTTCTGAATCTAAGAAACTTTCATATTATCATTAGATTATTTGACTCCGTATATAGGAGTTTTTTTTATAAGAACTTTCTTTGTTGTAGGTTTTTTGGTCTTTCAAAGCAAATCCCCTGAAAGCAAAATAAATGAAATTTTCAACTATAGACTACATAATGTGATATTGTGTGAATTTTAAAGATTATTTGGTCCACTTCTTATAAACAATTCCGGAAAGAAACATGGTTTTGGTCAAATCAGTGTTGAAAATTTAATAAACAGTATGCTCCACCCTCATTCTTATGAAATTTGCAGTTCACATTAAAATATACGAGTCTAAAAAATGTCTAAAAAAAATTTTACTGTTTAATACATTATGTGTTGAACATAGTGCTTAATCTACGAACACTTTTTTATTGGAACACAAGTTAATATAACACAGGAGAGTGCTATTGGGAGCACAGTGTCCAATGGATAGTTGGAGATTTGTGGAAAGGTTTTATTTATTTATTTATTTATTTATTTTGTTTGCCACAGTGGCTGGGTAGTTGTGATGACATTTAGTGGATGGGAGTCTGGGAACCTTGCATACTGTAAGAGAGACATTCCTACACAACCTCTCCCTCTTGCCCCTACTTTCCAATCACATATGTTGTATCCATTGAATTTCTCATTTACTTTTTTTTAGAAAGTTTGAAGACATTTTAGGACATATAATTGTAAAAGGGCGTGTGCTAGACTTTGAACTTAAACCCAGGTTAGACTCTTATCTGGTATTTCTTCGGAGTCAGAATTTCCCATTCGGCTGTTGCCATGCTAAATAATATAATATGAGTCAATTCAAAGATTCCACATGATGTGCACTCATATTTTACATAGCTATGTATGCCCCCATTACTATTTTTCTTAGTTTTCTTTTTCTTGAGATATAATATTAATCACATGGTCTGATATGATATAAAGGTAGAATTAAAATTAGAAGAAGCAGAAAATTTGAAATGTTTCATTGCCTACTCACTGTTGAAGCTATCTCAAGGCAAAATAATTCTCAATGATCAAACATCTGTATTTTCTTTTGTTGTTTAACTTTGCAACTGAGGTAGAGCGATTTTGTTTATTAAAGTGCTACTAGAACTTGAGTATTTATGGCGTGCTATCAACATCATAGAAAATCATCACTTGTGAAGTTCAAAAAGTCTATTCAGTGTCCAGGGAGTTGCTGAAGACCTCTTAGTATTGAGACGCTGTAAATATAGGATAAAATCTTGGAATCTCCCAGCATGAGGCAAAAGTGGCAAAAGAAAACTGCTGTTTACTCTTCTACCAACCTGAAATGCTTTTCCCTTAGTGTTTTCTGGGCTTTTCCTATTCTCATCATTTAGGTTTCTGCAAAATGTTGCACTGGAAAAGACTTCCATGAACATAGTCTCATGGGTACAATCCCGTTCCCTCACTCGCTTTCTGTGTCGCTATCCTATATTATTTTTTCCTCAGTGCACTAAACTCTATCTGTAACATATTTGATTAAAATATCACCTGAATGAGATTTTTTGGTTATTATTTGTTAGATTAAGGTAGCTCAGTGAAAACTATCTTGTTAATAGTCCTTTCCACTGAAGTGAACATTCTTTCTTCAGTACATTGTTTGAAATGAATGAACACTTTAGACAATACATTTACTTGCAATATTCATAAATATGCATTTTCTTATAGTTTTGGCAAATATGATGCATTTTCATACACTATTTTTTTTTTAGTTGGAGTCTCACTCTGTCGCCCAGACTGGAGTGCAGTGGCACGCTCCTGGCTACCGCAGCCTTGACCTGGGCTCCCACGATCCTTCCACCTCAGCCTTCCAAGTAGCCGGAACTACAGGCACACGCTACCACGCCCAGCTATTTTTTGATTTATTGTAGAGACGAGGGCTCACCAAGTTGCCTGAGCAGGTCTTGAACCTGCGGACTCAGGTAATCCACTCACCTTGGCCTCCCAAAGTACTGGGGTTACAGACTGAGCCACCAAGCCCGGCCTTCATGTACTATTAAAACTAATAAAATCTTGGTGAAATTATCTCTTGCTGCTTCATGTTTATTCAGGTGTGGAGAGAATTATGCAAATATTCTAAAACCTATGTCCAATATTTTCTATATACTGATTCCCTGTTATTATATGTTCCTAAAGTAGAAATTTGGACTACAACTGGGAAGTCATGGATTAGGTGGGACTGGAGTTGGGGGCCAGAGTACATGTTCAATATACCTATAATAGTTTTCACTAACCAGCAGTGATGTCAAATAACAAAAAAATTAACCATCTTATTTCTAATTTTGAAGACATAATTCAAATTTATGTCCACATTTTATACTTTTTACACTGAAATAAAAGTATTTTAAATATTTGTACCTCAATGTTTCTTGAATAATGTGATTATACAAACTGATATTAGCATTTATGTGTAAAATAGTTTCATGAAACCTAAAATGGCAAATGATAACTTTGCAGTAATTCCTCAGATAGCAATGACTTTGCTATGACTCAATGACAAAATGAAATGGCTTGTTTGATGAAGCATCATAGATTCTTCACCTTCTGTAATGTTATATATGCCTGCAAGCTTGGTTCACCCCATCACCCTCCTCTCTACAACATAAAACCAACTGACAAGTTAAAGGAATGATGCGCCCATAAAATGTCCCGAAACCCTGCTTACCATTATTAATAGCAAATGATTTCTTTGGAAATAAAAGGGTATGTCAGGCTATTATTGGCTATCCCTAAGTATGTTCAGTTCGCTTCTAGAAAGATGGTTTTCCAGGGCATGTTATTAATTAAAGGCCTTGAGTTTTTCCCCTTTCATAAAACATATCAGAGAAAATTTCTATGAGCTATACTTCCTAAAATTATGAATTAGTGACACTTTTACACTGCTATCATTTATAAATCACAATTTCAGGTAATAAGCCAATATCATAATTTTAGGCAAGGATTAAACATTAGTAATGAGGCCTATAAAGTATCTAACATTATCTAACATTAACATTAATTCTGTACTTTTGACCTAGGGCTTCAAGCCATTTCAAGGTCAAATATAAATCTGTTATCTGAGTCATATGAATGAAAACTTTTTATTATAGAATGTGGAAGGCTGAGGATGCTTACCTTGCTGTACAGTTTCATTCCTGATGATGTATTCATTTGACTTAACACAACAATACCTATAGGAACACAGTTGTGATGTTGAGATATTAACGCTGCACAGCCTTTACCGGTCATCTCTGCAAACTTTGATGAATTTGTCATCAGTGTCATCCACACTGATAATTTGCCCACCTCACTTTGGTTGACGGGGTTCAAGATTATTGTACATTATCTGCTAAATAAGAACTCAATTATTTATTAAGCAGGAAGCTTAGGTTCTCATAAATTGCAGAAAGAACAATATAATTGGGTAGGCGTAAGGAAAAAAAAACCACACAAGTTTCCCATTAAAAGAAGTCTGATCTCATTATTCAAAACAATATTCTGCTTCTCTGTCCTCCTTAGATGTCTGTCACTAGTGTGGAAGGAGAAATTAAATTAAATACCTACAAGTTTGCTTATGATCCTTTCATTTGTAGAGCCTCATGACAGAGGGAAAAAATCTGTACCTATAGATATAGATATAGATATAGATATAGATATAAAATGAAGTTTGATTTTGTGGGGGTTTTTTTTGAGTCAGAGTCTCACTTTGTTGCCCAGGCTGGAATGGAGTGACACACTTACGGCAACTGCAGCCTCAACCTGCTGGACTCAGGCAATCCTTCTGCCTCAGCCTTCCAGGTAGCTGGAACCACAAGCATATGCCACTACACCCAGCTAATTTTTTTGATATATTTTGTAGAGAGGAGGTCTCACCAAGTTGCCCAAGATGGTCTCGGACCCCTAAGCTCAGACAATCCTCTTGCCTCCACCTCCCAAAGTGCTGGGATTACAGGCTTGAGCCACCACGCACAGTCAGAAAATGAAATTTTAACTACGGTTGAGAGAATTAGGAAGGACAATATCCCACATATCCTCTATCCTATTGTGGCCATTTAGTCTCATGCCTACTTTTTTCATAATCTGTCATTATGTTGGATGGATGTCTCTAAGTGACACATATTATAAAACTGACAGCATTGGAATAAATAAATTTTGTTCCACAAAATGAAGCTGTTAAAGAATGTTGGAAAATAGGGTCCAGCTAAATATGAGTGCATGTTATATTATGGGCAAGTTTGTAATACTACCATGTGTGCACTAAGCATAAGTATCTATACGTTGCTTCTGTTCAGAAAACTAAAATATTTAAAATACTTTTTGTAAAGCTATGTATTACCTTTATTCATGAACTCATCAAGGTCATTTTTTTTTTTCGCAGTTGGATACAAAGATTGGAATAAAAAGGGTAGTAAGAGCCTACCTTTTTTATTCCAATCTTTGGGCACATTTCAAAGGCATATGTCACTACACCCAGCTAATTTTTTGATATAGTGTAGAGACAAAGTCTCACCAAGATGCCCAAGATGGTCTCGAACCCCTGAGCTCAAGCAACCCTCTTGCCTCCACTTGACAGTGGATGGATTTCATTATTTCAATGGAGAGATTTCATTATTTCAATGATTTATGGAATTATTCACAAAAAGTTAAATGGTTAATCTAAATTACTTTAGGGGTTATATAGTATTGAGAGGACCTGCATAGACTCAAAGCGGGAATTTAAACAGCATAGAGTCTCTCTTCTGTGGAAACGTAGATTTTAATGCAAAGATTTATGACAGAGGTCAGCAATGGAGGGACTGAGCCTTGTCCAGGATACCTATACTTCACTGCTTTACAAATGAGGGCAGCATGTGTGGCAAAGTATCTACAAGTGAAGGTATCATATTTGCTTTAAATGTCGTGACAATTGCTACTGAACTTTGAGTGAAAAACAGCTATTTGCCTATTTAGTTAACAAATATATTTAAAAGCAAAATAAAAGTTAGTTAAAAATCATTTTGAAAGAAGACCACATGTTACTAAAATTATCTTTCGTAGTTGAAAAATCCATTTCACACATTTGTTTTATATAGGTATGTGAATGGATATTTACATATATAAACATATACATAAACATATACTTATATATATGTATATATATACCCTCACTTTAAATCTCAAAATAATCTATGATCGATATTGATTTGGACAGCATTTATTTTGTACAGAAATACTCCCAAAGCCATACTTTATTCATTAAGTTTTAATTTATATATTGATTGTAAATTTTGTATTGATTGTGCATTTAATCTTTGTTGTTAAGGACACCCTACATTTCATAGGAGACAATTGGATAGAAGCGGTTTTTTGATTGTGGCCATGTCGACCTATCTCACACCTGGTAGGAGTCTATGTCTCTACCACCTTACTTCATGGTTAATTTAGCCATTTCCTCTAGTGTTCAGTTTCGGGCTCCCTAGTGTTATTGTTGTACACGAGACAGTTACTTCCCATTTTCTTGTCAGGGAGGAATATATTAAAAAGTGTTAGTTTTATATAACATAAGAATATTTCAAACTCCTTACCTCATGTAGATAACTGCACTTAAAAAAAAACCTTCCTTGAACAACTATTGTAATACTATAAACAAGGGATTATGGGAAACTGCCGGGGGAGAAGGGGCACACCTCATCAGCAAAGGTACCTGCATAATGAACATTGAGCATTTTTATACCTAACCCTGAGTTGTACCCCACATGTTCGAAAAAAAAAAGAAAGAAAGAATGAAAAGAAAGCACTAGAACAATTTAAAAAAATAAATCCTCAAATCAATCAGTGACTATGCATTAAGTATTGGTTATATGCTTGACATTCTGCCAGGAAAAACAGAGTAAAGATATTTTTTAAAAAAGAAGGAAAAGAAGAGGTACTCACTTGGTTTGCTTTTGTATTCTGTGTGCTAGATGCCTTACTATTCAACAAACACTCTTATAACATGTACTGTTACAGATGATGTATTAGTCACAAGGGATAAAATAATGAATAGCAGAGCTTCCCTATATTTACAAATGCACATTCAGCAATTAAGACTAACAATAAATTTGTAATAGCAATAGTTAAATATAAGTATTATTCTAATTGGACATTCAAAGTCCTATGAAAGTGCTTTCTGGAGGAACATAATCTATTCTAAGAATGAGAGGGATATGTAAAAGACAAAATTTTTTTGCAACCAATTTTCTACTTGTATTTATTTTCTTATTTATTTGCTTTCTACTGTGTACCAGTCACTGTTCTAGGCTCCATGGACATAGCAACCAAGGGTACAAAAATCCACGTTCTCACAGGAGTTTATATTCGGAAGATGTGCTCAAAACACAACCATGCACCTATGGAAAAAAAGACCCTGTTCCATGCTACAGAGCAAAGATAATAATAGAGAAGGGTTTAAGAAGTGTTCCAGGGAGCTTGCTATTTTAAATGGCATGGTCAAAGAAAGACATACTGATAAGGCATCACAGATAAGAGGGGTTGTAAGGCACGTGTCTGTCTGGGGGAAGAGCGTGTCAGGCAAAAAGTAACACGGAGCTTTCCGGTGGAAGAGGCTGAATGCAAAAGGAAGCACAAAAAAGTGAGTCGGACTGGAGCCAAGTGAGCAAGTGGGAAAGCAGAAGAGAATGAGATGAGCGAGATCACAGGGGGCAGACAGCACACGGCCTTTGAAGCCATTTTGAAGACTGGTTTTAACCAGAGTAAAAGACCAAAGGAAACCAGGAGACTTTGTGAAGTTCTGAGCAGAGTGTAATCTTTGCCTGACTTATGTTTTAATAGTTTTAGTCTAACTGCTCTGTCAGGCATAGGCTGTGGTGAAAGAGAAAGGGGCGAGAGCAGGGAGATCAGTGAGGAGGTTATTACAGGAATGCGGGAAAAAGTGGATGGCGGCTTTGATCAGAGTTGTAGCAGTACACGGTAGATTTGATGAGATAAATGTAAAAACTTGAAGGTAAGAGGGAGTCTGACTTGTATGGAAATTTGAAAGAAGCCTTAAATAGCGGCTCCAATGCAGCGAGAGAGAAACTAGAAGAGACAAGATTGGAGAGATGGGCAAAGCCTTCTTCATGGAATGCCTTTGAGCCATGCTGAAGAAAATATTTTAAACAAAAGAGTTAAATAACTTAGGTAAAACAGCATGCATTTATTGTTTCACACCTTCCTTGGGTCAGGATTTCAGGTTTTGTTTAGCTGATTCCTTTGATCAGAGCCTCACAAGGTGCAGTCAGAATCCCGGCCAGGTTATGAGGCTACAGCTAGGAGCCTTCTCACAAGCTCATTCAGGTTGTGGGCAGAATTGAGCTCCTTACAGTTGTAGGCTTGAGACCTGACTCTCAGAGGCGGCCCCTCTCAGTTGCACTTCAAAGCATAGTTGCTTGCTTTTTCTTGGTCAGGAAGAGAGTGTCTGTCTTTCCAAGGGCATCAGACTAAATCAGGTCTATTCATGATAATCTCTGAAACAGTAGATAAAGGGCTCAACATAGGGACTATAAGGAGGTTCTATGAAATCCAAGAGAAAAATGAACAACAAAAAGAAACCAGAAAAACAATTTAAGATATGAATGACAACTTCAAAATTTCCTCACCTTTGCCATATGTTATAAATGTTCTATATTTTAACATATTCAAAAGAAAGTTATAGGTATCACTCATAATCAAAGGAAAGAAAATTATGTACGGCGTATATACACCAGGAGTTGAAAATCTCGGGACCAACTCAGAACTCTGCCTATTAGATAAATAGATACATCGTTTGTGTGTTGGAGAAAACACCATAGCCTTTGCAGTCATTCTGGTTTCTAGTATTTTTATCTAGTATTTTATATTGGGGGGAGCAGGAAGGAAAATGAGAAAAGTAAATGACAGTAGTTGAACCTAGCTTACATCAGACATTGGAAAATATTTAGAAGTCCACTGATGAGATTTGGGGGCATAAAGAAAAGAAGAAGTATAAAAAATGAAGCCAGTCGGGCTCGGTGGCTCAGCCTGTAATCCCACGCCTTGGGAGGCAGAGGTGAGTGAATTGCCTGAGCCCACAGATTTTGAGACCCTCCTAGGCAACTTGATGAGACCTCATCTCTACAATAAAGCAAAAAAATCAGCCGGGCATGGTATCGCGTGCCTGTAGTTCCAGCTACTCGGAAGGCTGAGGCGGAAGGATCGCTGGAGCCCAGCAGGTTGAGGCTGCGGTGGCCGGGAGCGGCCACTGCATTCCACTCTGGGTGACAGAGTGAGACTCCAACTCAAAAAAAAAAAAAAAAAAAAAAAAGATGAAGCCTAGGCTTTTGATATGGCAACTGAGTGAATAGATGGTGTTATATGATATAAGATTATGCCTCCCTTCCCACTCAAGATGGTGGATTGAAGGTTTCGTTACAGCATTGCACCCACTTGGAAATAGCAAAATAATCTGTGGAGATTCCCACTGGGAATTTTTATCTAAGAAGGAACATGGAAGCTCAACAGAATTGGTGGAAAAATCATTGGATACTTCGAAAGGACTAGCGGGTAGCAGCCTGTGCTGTGGGTGCAGCGGACAGCTGCACGCCTTCAGACCATGGACAATGGAGAGATTCCGGCTGGGGGCGTAGGAGGGCTCCTTGATCACACTCAGTGCTGTATCTGACTTGGTGGGAAGAACGAATCTGTGAAAAGTAGTGGCACTGAAAAGTGTTTTGTGTGCACTCCCAGACCCAGGTACCCATAGAAGAAAGCCATTTTCAATTGTATTTCACAGAGGACCTTGTGGAAATCTGCCAACCCACTCAGGCAGGGATCACAGCTTGGGAGAGGCTCTCAACTGTGATGTGCAATCCAATCTTGAACAGGGAAACCCCCACGGCCGGGACTGAGAGATGAGCTGGGAATGGGATCTTGCCACAGCTGCATAAATTGAGTATCCCCGCTTCGTGGGCCTGGACCAGTAGAGGTGTGTCCTGGGAGCCAAGGTTTTCATTCCTAGGAAGGAAGTCTTGCAGGCCAGGGCAGTTTTGCAATCTGAGTACAAAGGGTCTGAGGCATGGGAGCTGGGTGGCTTTCATTGTCGCCTGCTGGGCTGTGGAGCCAGGGCCACCTCTCTTTCCCCATGTGGGTTCTTATGAGTGGCAGAGGGGATTTTGTTCCTCTCTGGAACATTGCCCCAGTGGCCAGGGAACTGCCCCCTGACCTACCAGGGTCCCTGCTTGCACCCACCACTGGAGAGCCTGGACTTGACGTCTCTGACTCAACATCACCAAGCAGGGACCCCTGGGGGTTCCATGACCCCACCCATCACCTGGGACATCTGAGAAATTCTCCTGGTTAACAAAGGTAAACCTTAAATTCCACAGCCACCATCACAGCTGGCTGTCTCCTGTAAGCGCCACTTACTGGCTGAGAGGTCAACCGCACAGTCAAGTGTCAGATCTGCTGGAATGATGGCACAGTGTTCAGAGAGACAAGGTCAGCATACCCTTGGCTATGTCTATCTCCCACAACATTCCGGCTATTGAGAAGGACCCAAGTTAACTCACCCAGTCAGCACATTGCTGCTACAACCAGAGTTAGAGAAAACCACCACACTAGGGCTACTTGTAACAAAGAAAATTATACAGAAGGCAGCAACTCCTTCACCCACATCATGGCTGGTACTTGCACCCACCATAGGGGTGCACCTGAGGGCAGGCTAACCAGGTACAGCTCCACCCAGCTTCATGCCCTTCTGGGGCTGAGAGGGGAGGCCAGGCCACTATGTGTTTCATAGGCCAGTCCATGGCCTGAGGCACTGGAGAGCTTTTCCTTCAGGTAAATGTGGATCCAACATATACTTTACTGCAACCATCAAAGCTGACTCTTACCTGCAAATGCCACTTACTAAAATGGAGGTTGAACTGAACAGCCCAGTACAAAATCTGCTGCAGACTCAAGGGCACAGTGCTTAAAAACTGGATGTTTCTTGAGACTACTGACTCCCTGTCTCTGCAGGAGGCTGAGTTCCTACCCACATGCCCAGTACACTGCTACTCCAACCAGAATTTGAGGAAACTGCCACACGAGGACTGTCTATAACCGAAGGACTCAGACAGAACCTTAACCCTTAGTAAGAAACCCAGAAGCAAAAATGAATGACTCTACTCAACATATATTATACTTACTCTCTTAAGGAAAAAGTCCCATTCAGATAGGAAGAAATTCAAAGGCAAGAAGTGAGAGCTTCTTTGGATGAAAAGGAATTAGCATAAAGATTCTGGCAGCATGAGAAAAGCAGGGTATTATGACACCCACAAAGGAGCACAATAACTCTCTAGCAATGCACCCTGACCAAAATAAAAACTCTGAAATTCTAGATAAAGGACTCAAAACATAGATTATAAGGAAGCTCTATTAAGTCCAAGAGAAAAATGAAAACCAACAAAAAGCAACAGGAAAAACAATTTAAGATATTAATCAAAAATTTTCTAAAAAGATAAATATTAAACAAACAAACAACTTCTGGAAATAAAATATTAAATTGAAGGAATTACAAAATATAGTTTAAAACTTTAATAATAGATTAAACAGAAGAAAGAATTTTAGAGTTTGATGATAGGTCTTTTTAATTAACCCACTCGCATAAAAATAAAAAAAAAAAAAGAACTGAAAAATAAACACAGACCTTGTGAAATATAGAATTATGTAAAACATCCAAACCTAAATGTCATAAGTATTCCAAAGGGAGAAGAAGAAAAAATAAAAAGTTTGGAAAAACAATTTCAGAATATAATTGAGGCAAACCTCTCTGGTCTTGCCAGAGATTTAGACAGTCAGATAAAAGAAAGAGAGCTCCTGGAAAATACATTGCAAGAAGAATTTCACCAAGGAATATAGGAATCAGATTTGAATACGTATGCATTATTGAACATATATATATATATGTATATATAATTAAGAGTGCTATTTTTTAAAAAAAGAATAAATCATGTACACATGTAGCCTGACAAATGTAGCTCTAGTCATAGGAATCATAAACAGAAACACACACACACACACGTAAACACACACACAAAGGCATACACTCAGTAGTGTAGAATATTGTTATTTTTATTTAACTATATATATAGGTGAGAAGGTGAGGTTTTCTTCTAATGGCTTCACTCACTCTAGCACCTCAAGGAAGTAAGAGATGTCAGATGATAAAAATAATTTTTTTGTATTGAACTAATGTACTAGTTTTCATCAATTATTTCATGTATATATTTACTCAACTTATGTTTGTGTTATTGCTGTTTCACATGTCAGGCACAGTACTAAGTTTTGAGGATATTGCTGTAAATAAGATCTTGCCTCAGTTTGCATAGTTTGATAAAGGAAGTTGTCTTGTAGTAGAAGATTATAAAGCAATGTAGAATGTCGTGGTAGTGATATAAGCTTGGTTTTATGGGAAAGGCACATCACTCAGCCTGGGCAGAATCAGAAGAGGAAACAAGTGACACTTGAGTTGTGTGTCACTCAGAAATGAGTAGGTGACTATGAGGATGTTATGGACTAAATTGTGTTCCCCCAGTTTCCTGTGTTGAAGTGTTCCCCAAAACTTCAGAATGTGACTTTCTTTGGAAATGGTTTCTTTAAAAGTGATTAAGTTAAAATGAGGTCCTTAGAGTGGGACCTTAATCAAATATGACTGGTGTTCTTATAAAGAGGAAGAGACACAGAAGGTGCATTTGTGTTGATAGGAAAGGCCATGTGAGGACACCTTGAGAAGGTGGCCATCTGCAGGCCAAAGAGAGAGACCTCAAGAGCAACCATATCTGCAGATACCTTGGTCTTAGACTTCAAGCCTCCAGAATGGTGAGAAAAAAAAATTCTGTTGTTTGAGCCACGTAGTCTGTGGTATTTTGTTATGGCAGCCCAAGCATTCTCATACTGAGGGGAAATGATCCTGATCCTGGTACAAGATCCAGGAAGTGGAGCCAGCTTGAGCAATGGTATATACTTCTTAAACTTTGGTATCACCTGGACATCATATTAAAATGTGGATTTTGATTCCGTTGGTTGTAGGTAGAGCCCAACATTCTACATTTCTAACAAGATCGTAGGTGATGTCAAAGTTGCTGCATTAGGGACAACTTTGAGCAGCAAGAATCAAGAACTTCTCACTAGTCACTAACTGTGTGTGGTCAATGAGTTCTTTAAAATGGTGAGTCTGAATTTGTATACATTGTGGGTGTGAAATATACTCTGGATTTCAAAGATTTTGTAAGAAAAAAACCAGTAAAGTATTTTATTTTTGACTGGTTTATATTGGTTATATATTGATTAGATAACATTCTTGGATATATTAAGGTAAATAAAATACATTGGCTAAGTTAGTTTCACCTGTGTTTTTTCCCCTAACTTTATTGTGGCTACTAGTAATTGCATATTACATAGGCTCACACTACACTTCTATTGGACTGTGCACGCATCTAAGGAAAGAAACTTCATATTTTTATTGTCTTTATTATTTTCAACCTTTGATAATGCTATCTATTCTGATCTATTCTTTTGCTTCACTTTAAGAATATACAAATAATTTGACTCATATTGGAATGTAACATTCTATTCCCTTTCTGGTCTCATAAATTCATTCACCATGACCTGTGAGGCATATTGTGTAATCTTCCTTGATTTATGACTCTCCAGTTAGTTTAGACGTTTTGTTGTGTAAGAGAAAAACAACACACTAAAGTGTTTTTCTTTACCCGTTTTTCTTACCTTCTGTGGTCATTTAAGTATTTCGTTTGCTATTACTTCCACTGAAAGATGAAATTCAATTCTTTTTGCCTTAAATTATGTTGACTTTAAGACTTGCTTGAACAATAGAGTAAGGAAGGTCATAAGAGGGCTTGCAGTTTCTTCCTGAATGTCTAGAAAGACCTAACCTTATATTTCAGAATTGCCATGCTAGGAGTTAGCTTCTCAGTTAAACAAATCAAATAGAGAGACCCTAAGAGGAGGAGGATCAGAGCTCAGCCAAGTCTTCTAGCCATTGTTGTTGAGGAACCACATATATGTAAACAAATGTTTCCTAGATCTTTCACACTAGACCAACATCAAGTTAAATACCACTGAGAAATCTCCAACTGATACCACATGAAACCAAAGAATCACCCAGACAAACTCCATCTAAAATATCAACACATAAAATCTATAATTGATTACTGTTTTAATCTAATAAATTTTAGGGTAGTTTATTAGATAGCAATAGAAAACTAGAATATCATTTTATAAAGAGGATGCTTTTTTTCCTGCTCAGTTACCATGGTTGTATTTTACTGCACAGCATAGTGAATAAACGGAATTTGAGTAGCTGGGAAAGCTTACGTTTCTGTGTGTGAAAACAGATGAAAGAGAAATAGAGGAAAAAGCATAAAAGGAACAAGTAGATATGAAAGAAAAGGCAAGCCAATGAGTAAGGTTGAGTGAGAGAGGCAGAAAAATGGAAGAGAGATTTAAGAGGTTGCCACAATGAATGGAACTTGGGTGAGAAGGAGAAATGTTTAATAATATTTTTAAAGAAGTTATGCTGTATGATATGCTATGTCATCTCCTCCTTGGTGTCCTGGCAGAACTTCAGTAAAGATTTCCATAGCTTTTCAGTACTTTTGAAAGAGCGCACACTTTTTTAAGGTGTGAAGATATGCTGAGACTAAATGTAACACAAGAGCAAGAAAACGGTTTTATTGGGGCTATTTTAATATGATAAGATTATAAATAATTTGCAACTCAAATATTCTCATGGAACATAGAATTGTAAATGATCCTAGAACTTAGAGTCAGAGTCTTTTAAAACAAAGATACTGATATTTAATTGATTCACCAGAAATGCTTAACTTACTTACCATTTTATATATAATGGGAAGCATTTTTATGTGCATATGCCCTTGTATGTGTACATTGAGTATATACACTTCAATTGCATTTAATGTTTTCCTTTGAAAATTTTCTTTCTGTACTTATGTTTCTATTGAGATTTTAAGTATGGCTCTGAATACAATAACAATCACAAATATATGAATATAAGTCTTTATGTTTTAAGATCTGTCTTTAGCTTGATAATTTATTTTTAACATCACCTTTATTTTATTTAACATCACTTTTATTTTATTTTTATACTACTTTACTTTTGACCTACCTTTTCCTTCTTATCATGAACATGTAAATCTGAGCATGACGTTTGAGCAAAGGGAAATAGATGTCTCCCGGTATTTCATTTTTTAAAAAAAAATTTATTAAAGATAAGGGGAACAATTCAGGGTTAGGTAAACAAATGGTCATGGCCCGGGTAAAGTTTGGACCTCACTTTAGTCCCCATGTCACCTGGTTTGAGATCAGGTACTCTTACTGATGAAGTGTGTGCCCTCCCACCCCCCCACTCCCCCACAGTTTCTCACTACTGCCAATCCCTTTCTTATAGTATTATGATAATTGTTCAGGGTTCACTTATGAGCAAAAACATGTGTTACTCAGTTCTTTGTTTCTGTGAAAGATCCCTGAGTATAATTCTTGTTATAACCTTGTTCATCTTGCCTGTTCAGCTGTCATGGCCCATCTTTCTTCTCCTAACACACATTCATCTGCTGCCAACTTATCTCCCAGAGCAGCTTAGCCCTCCTTATCTCACCTACAAACCTTGCCTTTCAGTTCTGCTCTTTTACCTATTCCCATTTAACTTCATGTCTAATCATTAAGAATACTATCGATTTAAACTATTTTTCAGAAAAGAATAAATAAATCATGTGCACATGCAACCTGACAAAGATAGCTCTAGCCATAAGAATCATAAAGAGAAACACGCACACACACACGTACATGCACACACTCAGCAGTGTATAATATTATTATTTTCATTTAACAATTGTCTATCTTTTAACTTTATTTAGTTTTAAAATGTAGAAATCTGTCTTTTTGGATGGCTTCTATCTTGTGCATTTTTAGTCCATCAAAATAGAAAATAGAACAGTTCCAAAATAGTACTGTTTACTACTTGCTTCACGATGGGTAGATTGATTAAGACTTAGGCTTTGAGCCATAAGGCATCTATTGAGATTTTTTTTGGGGGGGTGGGAGAGAAAGGCTGTAAAAAATATGTCTAAGATTTCTATTAGAAAAATCATAATTTATGAAGTCAAAATAATATCGTAATGTCATATATTACTAATACCAAATATTTCCCTGGCAAGGAAATTTTCTATATGTGTCCCAAATATGTGTACGTAAAATCCTGTACCTGAAAACCACTTCAGGGTCTACTTCTTGAGGATACCCCTGGGACCAGCCACTGTTTTAATCAGAATCCAGCCAGGTTCAATAATGGAAGAGCCTACTTGGCAGAGTTGTAGTCAGGGTTACAAAAACAGTAATAATATTGAAAAGGAATTACCATACTTAGGATAGAAGAAACAAGGAGAGATAATTGAATACAAAAATCCACTGAGAGCTGAAGCAGTGGAAAGGAGACCGTCTGTTGGAAATTTCGTTCCTAGGGAATACAGCTAGCTACATGTTAAAAGGGCACTTAAACCGATATGTTGAGATATTTACTTTTTTTTTTTTTTTAATTTTCACCTCTCTTAAATTAAGTCACAAGTTTTAGGTAGTTTTATGTTGTAACTAGCTTTATTTAAAATAGATCATTCGTTGAGTTATATGACATAGCTGGATGAGAGTAAGACCTAGATTTTGGTATAACTAGTTATTATTTCATGCAACTTGTAAATAAACCTATAACAAAATTAATTACTAAGGAAAATGTTTTCTCTTTCCCAGAAAATATTGGTAAAAATTTCAAAGAGAGGCAATTCTTTTGTGTAGTAGGATTATGTCATAATTTATCGAAACATTTGAAGAGAGAACATCATAATATTTTACTTAGCATATCAAATGGAATTTAATTTGTGAGATTTGGTCCTATGCTGATTTACAAAAATCATTAATGGGTTGAAAGGAATGAACATTCTTTCCCAAAGTCTCCTCTTTCAATTCCCTCAAAATAATTGTCTTATTGTCCTTTTGGAACACCGTAGGTACATTCGAGGGAAAATAAAAAAATACTCAGAGAAGGCAAAGCACAATATATAAATTTCCTTGCCTCTCAAAATCCACACATCTCAATAATGTCATTTTTTATATTAATTTATCCTCACAATTTTAAGAATATGAGTTCCTGTAAACATTTTTTAATTAAATACATCAAAAGGAAAACTTTTCAAGTTGTGAAGTAACGTATAATATGTTTCAGAAAAAGAGTATTGATTCTGAAAAAAAAGTTAACTTGGGTTTTAGTTCACCTAACTTGCTTAAGTCACTTTAGGACAAAAAGGAAAAATGATAACTATGTTAGTTAATGGGCAGACTTGCTTAGCAGAAAAAAAAATGCAAGTTGATAATTAGAAGAATTTTACCCAATCTTAAAAGTCAACTTCATTCTTTCCTTTTTTTATAACACACACACTTTAACTCACATGTCCTGTTCCATCTAATTACTTGGTGATCTGTTCAATATTTGACACTGAAGACAAAGATTATACTGGTCTTAATTAAATATGTGTGAGCAGTTTTATATACCAATCACTGAGTTGCTCATCAAAGTGAAAAATAAATTAGTTTAATGTTCATAAGATGAAGGTGGGTTTGTGTGTAGAATATCCCTAAAATATCTAACTTTTTGGAAGTTATTTTTTTTGCAAGTTTTTGCTAATCAATCCACATTTCCAGAAGCTCAAACACCTGAAAAGTTACTTTACTTCTCATATTCTATCTCTCTGTGTTTACCAGAGTCTGATAGATATGCCTCTGGGCCAAAACAGAGCTTTCCATTCCGTCTTCTTTTCTAAGAAACTTTCTTATATCAGCATGTTTTCACTGTTCTGAGAGCCGTAGGAGCAAAATCATGCTTGAAATTCTCACTCTTTCCTTTGACTTTGTCATTCAGTTCATCACTATATTGTCACTTGCCCTTTGGGATGGGACGTCGCTGAGGTTCACTCATTATTCACTGCCAGAGTCTTTATCTAGAATTCATTTACCTTGTGCCAGGGCTACTGACGCAACCTTCAAGGTAGAGCCCAGTCTTCAACCTCTCTCCTATCCACTGTATTCAACTCGCAGCAACTGGGATTATTTCTCTCCAAGCAACATGACCTTCTCTGTCTTGATACTGAAGTAACTACCCCTTGTGTTTCTCCTTAGCTATAATTTTTTGATCCTTGTCTGCCAAGTGCTTGACCTTTAAGTCCACTATTACCTAACTGATTTCACGCTTGTTAATATGGTCTGCTCTTTCAGGACAGATGTAAAGCACCCCTCTCTAGACCCCTACTCCAATTAGGAAGGTATTTGGGTGTTCTTTTGGAATTGACTTCTGATGATTCACTATATCTTCTCATTTTCTCTTTCAAAATTCTTACCCAGGCTGTTTCTTCATGCCGCTGTTCTCCAAAAGTTTGGTTGAGTTTAATAATTTTTTCTTCAAATTTTAATTTATATGTGTCTTTAAAAAACTAATTACTAAATTTCTTTTATAGACGCTGATAAAATGTATCAATAAATGGGAGTGGGTTCAGCACGGGAAGTCTAACAGATTTGCTGAATTCTAAACTACTACTTATCTTGCCCTACAATGATTTGTAGGGTTTTATCCACATCTAACTGAATGTAGATTTTTAAAATGTTTGAATATTTAATCTAAGTTTTCTCCTGTTTGTAACTATTTTTTTTTCTTCTTTTTTTTTTAACTTCTATATCCACAAAACTAGTATACTACCTAGCAAGTATCCATACACTTGATAGGTCTGGCATTTGTTGGTTGAGACTAAGCTTCAGAGAGAAAGTCAATATTTTAGGTATGAGCAAATGAAATAGCATCTTTCATGAACACTTTTCTGTATAATGCTTTTGGGGGATGGTGCATGTACAAAACATTATGCAGAGCTTCCCTGGCCTACTTTTGTCTATCAGTTTCTATGTGCTGGACTGTACTCAAATCCTCTAAAACTGCAATAAACCAGGTTAGCTATGTTTGAAAGCCATCTACATATTTAAGGATCTTCCTTGGAAACTTATCATTTCTTCACCTCAGCCTCTGATATTGAGATTCTGAAGCAGCTTAGAAATTTAATAACAACCCTTTTATTTTCTCTGTAGTATAAGGTGATCATATAGGATGAAGAGAATATGAGAAATGTTTTTACTGGGGAATTGTATGTTAAGTATGGCTGTGAGTAGGTGAGCAAGGTGTTTTGAATAATAATGATGCTGATGATAAGAACAATAAGTACCATTTATCACCCACTTTCTGTACATGGCTGACTTCCCATAGAGAGTTTTACAATGAAGGTTTTCTGGCATTGCACAGATTACAACATTTAATCCTTATAAAACTCCTAATGAGGCCATTTACCAGACAAAGAAACTGGAGTGTTGAAAGGTTAAATAAGATTACTTAGAAAAGATTACAATGCAAGTGCTCAAGCCTGATTTATCTGACTCCAAATCCTGAGTTCCTAAATTATAGAAAGTCAAAATAGTGGACTTCTCTGGACACGGCGATTTATGGGGAAAATAGAGAAAATTCTTGGAATTTATCACTTCTGGAAATCCTGAACACTTGGTAATGATATCTGAATAGCATAGTAATAAATACTTAATTTAGAGGATAATTATGGCTTTGAAAGGGGAGAAATACAGCAGAAGGAAACAAAACTAATGGGTTAATTATTAATCTTTTTTAGGCATGAGATTATCCTTTTTGTTGACAAAGATATACATATACAGCCAACAGAATATATATAAAGTTCCTATAGTACATAAAATATGTATTTCTTTCAGGAGAGTAGCCATGTATACTGCTTGTTTGAAGCAATGGATATTATCTCAATTATATACTGAGTACTTGGCCACACTCTACAAATATTTGATTGATAACGACTAATGCCTAGAAATATAATTTAGAAGAATGGGAGAATATTTTATATCCAAATGAGCATTTTGCTTGGTATTTGCTGCCAACCGTTATTGATGAAATGATCTGTATTCTTCTTAATTATTTGGAAGGCAACATTTTAAGTCTTTTATTAAAGCCAGTAGATTAAATAAATATCCCATAGAGATGATTGAAAAGTAGAGATGACAAAAATGAGTAAAAATATTTACCCCCAATATCACTTTCTATGTAAAGAGAAATGAAACTAACCACTGTATTTAATTACAGCAGCAGTAACACTACACGAGTCTATTATGACCTGAGCTAGGTATAAGCAGAACACAACTGCTGTATTAAGTTTCATTATTTTATGTCAAACTTTTATTTTTTATTTTTGTTATTTATTTTTTTTGAGTTGGAGTCTCACTCTGTCACCCAGACTGGAGTGCAGTGGCCGCTAATTTTTTTTTGATTTATTGTAGAGATGAGGTCTCGCCAAGTTGTCCAGGCAGGTCTCGAACCCATGGGCTCAGGCAATCCACTTACCTCGACCTCCCAAAACGCTGGGATTACAGGCTGAGCCACCAAGCCCGGCCTATTATGTCAAACTTTTAACGTAAACCAAAACCTGTAAGTGCAGAAGTAATGATTCTGAACTTTTTGATTCTGAAGCTTAGAGATGATGTATGACAAAACTATTTGTAAGTTTAAAATTGGTCACTCTTCTCATTTCATCTCTCTGGGTACTCTTTCATAATAGGCATATAAAATCTATCAATTCAACAATTATCTCATGTATCATAGTAATGGAATTTGAGTTGGTTTTATATCCCTTAGTCGGGCACTGTTTCTATTTGTGGCTACCTAAATACAAGTTTCAAAGTTATAAGTGCTCCTTTTTAATTTCTAGATAAAAAATAAACCAATGTATTTTGATGAAAATATCTCCTTTTGCTTCTCTCTTTCTTTCTCTTCTTTTTTTTTTGCTTGTAAAAGTATACGTGTGTTTAAACAAGAGCAAGATCCAGATTCTATAATCATAGAAAAGTATTTCTTACTTTGATTAAAATCAATTTAGCAAAAAGCTTATCGTATTGATGGGATTATGGCAAAGTAATACAGAAGACAACTGAACGAGCTCCCAATGGACCAAACTAGAATAATTTGTGTAAGAAAATAAACACTGTAGTATATCTATCATATAAAATAAATACCATTAGTTCATTCTGATATAAATGATTGAATACATTAATAAAAGGAGAAGAGATAAATCTCCAGTGCAAAAGATTTCTGAAGAAATTATGCAGACACTCTACCTTGAGTGGGACTATAGATTTCCTACACCTTAGGTTGTGGGCTGCGCATAGTGACTTTCTTCCAAATAATACAAGCTGGATTGAGGGAGAGAACAGCTAAAGTGGGGAAAATAGACAACTGCTGTGTCAGGCAGTTACTGAGGTCAATATCAATATTCATAAATCATGTCAATAGTATGTACTCTATACATGTTGTGAAAAAAATGGCACTTTACCTCTGCTATCTTACCCCCCCAACCCATAGTCCCAATCTAATAATGAGAAAAACGTCAGACAAATCCCATGAGAAGGTTTTGCATAACATATGACTCAGTTCTCCTGAAAACTGCCAAGGTCATCAAAAACAATGAATCTGAGAAATTATGACAGTCATCAGGATCCAAAGGAGGTATAACAATTAGATGTGATACCATCTCCTGGATGGGATTAGGAAGCTAAAAAAGAAAATTTGAATAAACTATGAACTTTATTTAATGATAAGGGAAAAATATATAACCAACTGTATGTATATATGTGTATACACATATATACATTATCCATATTGGTTAATTGATTATAACAAATGTGCCATATCAAAGTAAGATGCTATTAACAGGGCAATCTGTATGTGAGAGGGTTGGGTATGTAAGAACTAGGTTTTATCTTCTCAATTTTTATATAAACATTAAATTGATAGAGAAAATAAAGTCTATAAACATAAAAAGGTATTTCTTGGTGACTAGAGGCTACTTTTTAAATCTAAATTTTGTTTGCATTTTCACTTTTAGCCTAATGGTTTTGCCACAAAGAAATTCTAACCCGAAATTTGTGTAACTCATAAACTCAGAACATCCGAGTTTGAAGAGATCTGATACAGCATTTATGCAGATAGAAGGTTTGTAATGTGGAGTTCATATTGCATGTCCATAGCTTTCATCAGATTTATAAACCAAATTTTGTTGACCCATAAACTGTTAGGAACTATTCATTTAACTAGTATTCTTAAAATTTGCTTCCATATTTTTTCTTGATGAATTTTTAGCTAATGTAAATAAAAGTATCAAACCTCCCAAGGTGATTCATAAAAAGTATGAGCCATTCCTGGCATTGCAAATTAGTGTGGAAAAATTGCCCTTTAAAAAAATTGGAGCCAGTTACCCTCTTACTCAGAAAAGAGTGTTTTCTTAGTAAATGATCTTGTTATGCCTTTTTGAAATGAGTGTAGGTATGGAAAATGAGATAACCTAACACCACCAGCAACATGTATTCAAAGGAAGTAAAGATACAGAGACAGCAAACACTTCTGAATATCTCCAATTAATAAAAAATGTTAACTTTGAGAGAATGAACAGCAAAAGGAGGAAAAATAAGGAAGTTAGAAAAAAGTAAGAAAGAGAGGGAGCGAAAAACATCAAGAGAGAGCAAAACAGAGTGAGCCAGTGAGAAAACCTGGTGTCTAGCTTCCTGGACTATAGCCCACCTAAATGCCTATTGAGAAATTTTCAGGGCAGGTTAGAAAAAGATATTCTAAGAAAGGTAACTCTGTTTGTGGCACCATGGAAAATATCTTCTATTTTCATGAACCTTCAGCACAAAGTCTGCTATTATGGGAAGTGAAGAAATTAGGATGTTGTCTAATAGCAGGAAGTCTGTAATGACAAATTCCACAAACAAAATTCTACAAACCAAGATCTAATTACCTAGTGGAATGGAACCATTTGTATTTGTTAGGCAGTCTTAAAGTTCAACGTATTTTAATGATACATATTAAAGACAACTAAAGTACCAAAATTATTATTATCAAATTCACCATTTCAGTTGATGTTTCACTGAAATTTGGTTACCACCTGCCACAAGGGTGTGGTATTAACCCAAAGGTGGATCAGAAGCTTTTACATGTCTATAGTTGTATAAGTTGAGTTAGTTATAATACTGCTTCTCTACATGCAAATTACAGCATTTTTAAATTATTGACATGCCATGATGTCATTTAGACTTTTTTCCTACCATTTGTAGGTTAAATCCATTTTTTCTTTCCTCATTTTCCCACAGTTAAAACCACTCATGCCTTTGTCTTCATATGGACTGTTTTGAAAGGTATTATCAAATTGAAAAAGAGAAAAATTCAAATAGACACTGCCAAATGCATGAAACTACCAAACATGAGAGCTACCTTTAGAAATTTTGTCTCTTCTCAACTTTGAAGTTTATCACACTCCTCAAATAATTATGAATTTTTTTTCTCAGCTCTTCTTGTTCACATTTAATCAATAAAATGTGGACAAATGTTTTTACCTTTATATTACATAGTTGACTCACAATAATTAAGTGAATTATTTTAATCTGAAACTCTACTAGCCTTTAGCTTAAACGACATTAACTATATAACCCATAAATAAATATTTCTTTAGTGACTTCAGTTTTGTTCAGATTTGCCTTTTTACAAATGTAGTGTGGTAGTTTTACATTAACCTCAGAAGTTTTATTTCTTAGGTTGTAATTGAAATAATTTCTTTGTAATCTCAGAACTACACACAAATATAATTTTCTTAATACCCTTCAGCTGCAATTCCATGAAAACAACTAAAGATAAAGTAATTTAATATTTCAATTTGGGAGACACAAGTCATATTCTACTAACATCATTATTTAATGGCATGCAACATAATTTTAGCCATTAGACATTCTTTTAAAAATCCATTCATTTTAATAATATGTATTGATGATAAAGATATTTTCAGATATTTTTATGTATCTTTACATAAAGATGGAGGAGTAGAATGTAATCAAATTGCATATTTATTATGTTGCTATTTTAAAAAAAAACTTTTAAGATTCCAGTTATTTTAATAAAGTTGAGGCTCTAAAATTGAAATGCTTATAATAAGAACAAATATTAATATATTTTTTCTGATTATGTTCTGACACTTTTTAGAACTGTACATGACATTCAGGACTCAGATACTGGGTGATGATAAAAAGGGCAAGGGGACACCTTGATTCCCTTTCCTGAGATTTCCCTTTCACTATTGAACTTTTCATGAAAGAAGAACATGGCACAATTTCTAACGATGTATCCATTTCAAATGTTGTAATTTCGTGATCAGTAACTGTTGTAAAAGTAAGAAGGTTCAGCATGTTCTTTATGGGAGAAGAAAATGCATGCTAACATTATGTATTCCTGTCTTAGTTTCATTTTTTTTGTACTGGGATCTCAACTATTATTGCAAAGGTGTGAAATTGCATACATCTGTTTTATATTTAATGATGAACATAAGTAAACTTTTTCTCTTGATAAGTACTTCACAATAAAATAAATGAATTATGGAAAATAGTGATGAAGAAGAACTTTTGGTTAAATAGCCTTTTTATTTTATGGCTTTTAGTATAAAGACTTGATACTTTATCAGTATCTTTGAATCGTATCATGGCACTGAGAATAAGCTTCTAAGAAGCCATTTTCTGTAGGCACAGTCAAAAACTTACATGCTTTGGCATGTCAGAAATCTCATAAACAACATAGCTGAATGGCAGAAATGTATATGGCCTCTTCCATTTCTTTTGTTACTGCATAAGCTAAGTCTTGTTGTTGTATGTCTCTAATATTATTTTTCAACAATATGAAATCTGATATTGTACAAAATTTTGATGCCGTATTTAACTTTACTGAGTCAAGAATTTGTTTTGCTCACATTTTTAATGTATTTATAATTTGTGTGCATTTATTTTAAAGGTTCTTTTAAAAACATTTTTAACTTACATACAGAAAGTGTCTGGTTCATGAGTATAGAACTTGACAAATGTTTTCAACTCAAACACATGAGCATAGCTAGCACTTCAATCCCAATATCAAACATTATCAGCGCTCAGAGCCTCTTCACGCTTCTTTCCAGACATTTCATCCTCCAGAAATAACTACCATCCTGACTTATTTCATTACATTTGTTTTCTAACTTTGTAAAAAAAATGTATTAACACAGGAAGTACCTATCTGAGTATGAATTTTTTTTAACGTTATGTGTGTAAATTTCATTCTTGTCTGCAGCAATAAGCTGTTCTTTGCTATTGTTATATACTATTTCATATATTAACAAACCACAATTTATATACAGCAGTCACCTCACCTTATCTGTGATTTTGCTTTCCTTAGTTTCAGTTACCTGTGGTCAACCATGGTTTGAAAATAGTTACAGCATTTTGAGACAGAGAGAAAGAGAGACCACATTCATACACATTTCATTACAATCTAGTGTTATAATTCTTCATTTTAATATTAGTTATGTTGTCAATCTTTTACTATGCTTAATTTATAAATTAAACTTTATTATAGGTGTGTATGCATAGAAAAAACATGATATATGTAGGTTTGGTACAGTCCATGGTTTCAGGTATTCACTGGAGGTCTTGGAACATATTTTCCATGGGTAAGCGGGAACCACTGTATCCATTCTAAAGTTTATGAGCATTGAGTTTGGATTATAGTGTTGTTATTAAAATTTTTGTATGTATCTTCTGTCTTTGGGGACACAAATGAAAGTATTTGTCTCACATGTCAATATAAGTATATGCATATTTCGCTTAACAACAAGGGTACTTTTTGAGTAATGTGTTGTTAGCCAATTTCATCATTGTGACATCGTAGAGTTACTTACACAAACTTAGATGGCACAGTCTACTTCACACCTAAGTTATATGGCATACCCTATCATTCATTCTGAGATTTTGGGGATCACACAAGGCTGAAGTGATATATTGGAGATTTGAGGAGCCTAAAACACTTGGTTGACTTCCATATCAATGAAGATTGCCTAGAAAAATTCAGGACATTAAGTTAAATTTTAGTTTTAGATAAAGAATGATTTTTTAAAGAAAAATTATAAGTATGTTGAATATTGCATGGGACATAATTGCACTAAAGTGCATTTATTATTTATCTGAAATTCAAACTTAACTGAACATTTTGATTTTGGGGGGTTATTTTTTCCACTTTGTTTAATCTTGGAAGGTTAATCCGAAGGTATTTGCTGAATATTCAAGGTTTGGGGAGACAAAAAACAACAAATGCACGAATAGAAAGCACCAAATAATTAGATAATTGCATGACAATTATTTGTAACATTTATGAAAATGTATGAAAATCTAAAAATACTTCCAAAAAAAGTATATCATAAAATAGGAGAGCAAGACTTTATTAGTCATTTCACAAGTAAAAAAATGTATAGTACTATTTCCATCTTAATGAGCACAACTTAGGTAATTTCAAAATTAGGCACAATAAAGAAGGAAAACAGAGTCAATAGATTTGAAAGGGGAAAAAAGTCTTCTACAAAGGCTCAGAATAAGGCTATTGAACTAAAACAAATATTAAGTTTCACTTACAGTTTTGTGGAATATGAGATGGAAATATAATGAGGAATATCTTGCTATTTATATAATACTACTAATTATCCAAAACAAATACCTTCACTGTACCTTGCAAATACATTTTTAAACATTGAATATCTAACTATTTTTTATTTGAATGTAATTTTAACACAGAAAGCAGCTTAATGGAAATAATGCAGTGATGTATATTTGGGAACAGAAAACATCTGACTTTTATTATCAGGAAAAATAAATTGTCTTCATAATATTTTATTTTTCTCATTCTTTAAATATTTTAAATATAGGATTGTGTTTCTGTAGTAGAAGCAAGCTTATCACATTTAGGTACCTATAAAAATTTTTGGATCCTATCTGGCATCTTTTTGTACACAAATACACACTTTCATACACACAAACAGCAAGAAATTATAATGGCATAGAAACTACCAGAGAGGAACAGATTAACCCAAGTGACTTTGCCCCACCCTTTAACCATAACTCTAATCGGATTTACACAGATAGAATATTCAAGTTTCCTGAGACAGTTCTGAGATGGGGAGGACATTATTTATTTATGATAAATTTGAAAAAAGGATGTTGCCCCTTACTGGTTTCTGGGCATTTTAAATGGTTTTATACCTGGCATTAAAAATAAGTATGTAGCAAATATCACATACTTATTAGATTTTCAAGAGCCACTTTACAATATTCAGCACCAGAAGCTAGTGAGAAACATGTCAAGTCAAAGAGTAAGAAAAATTGACATATTAGGTTGAAAACTGGTAAAAAGCCAAAGATCAAGAGGTGAGAAAAACATCAAATTTCTAAAAAATTACCCTTGGGTATAGTTTGGCTTGGAGGGATGACATTTATAACATACAGTGTGCAATGGTAATGCCAAAAAGTCACACTGATAATGAGACCTGATTTATGCAACTAGGAAAGATTCATGCAACTAGGAAAGAATATCCTATAATAATAAATTTCATTCATTAGTTTCTTTTTATTACTATTTTTTGAGCTCCTTTCACAAGTGAGGCCCTGTTGGGAGCCCTGAAATCACAATTATAAATATGTCAGAGAACATTTCCCAATGGAGAGAGACAGACATTAAACTCTTGCACAAATGAATTTAGTTGATAATTTCAGAAGTGAAGAACACCAAGAAGAAAATGAAGAACTTAATAAGATAAAACCCTGGAGGTGGCATAGGTGTGGGACAATCTTTAGATAATGTGATTAGGAAAACTCCAAAGAAGTAACTTTCAAGTTGAGTTGTGAATGATGCTCAGCTATGAAAAAATAATCAAAGAAAGGATTTTGGCGAGAGTTGGGGGGAAGTGGCAGAAAACAATGGGTTCTAAGGCGCTGGAGTTGGAAGGGTCTTGACATCAAACGACCTCTGCTCTATTTGTTCACTAGGATTTTCACTTAAGCATATTCACTTCTGAAGGCTGTTACTACTTGATTTAATATAAATTTTGTGGACTTGTGTCTTTAGAAATGCAATTATAACTCTTGCCATGGCAGCTGACTTTTCTCTCCCGCTATATATCAGCCAGTGTGTCTTGACATGTTGATGGATTGCTTTGGGCAATCTTGAGGGAGAATTTCTGTATTAAAGAAACATAGAATATCAAAATTTGTTTCTATGGGTTTTATAAAGGTGTTTAAAATTTGAGAGAAGAGACATTTATGTTTACAAAAGTGAGGAGGATGGCAACTTATAATTTATTGAGACAAATTTTTATCATTTATTTCATCTTTTGTGTCTCAAATACCTCTATTTTTTCAAAGTACTTCTTATTTAAAATAAATATATTTTCTATTTCTTTCTTTTTTTTTTTTTTTTTGAGTTGGAGTCTCACTCAGTCACCCAGACTGGAGTGCAGTGGCAGCTCCTGGCCACCGCAGCCTCGACCTGCTGGGCTCCGGTGATCCTTCCGCCTCAGCCTTCCAAGTAGCTGGAACTGCAGGTGCATGCTACCATGCCCGGCTAATTTTTTGATTTATTGTAGAGATGAGGTCTCACCA
>CAUYQG010153335.1:0-12246 GCA_963574415.1 Tarsius wallacei
CATTTTAATGTTCATCTTTTAAAGCCTTCCCCGGCTGTGGGGGATGGTTTGCCGGTGCCCAGCTGGTGGTGGCTGGGGTGGCTGGAAGCGGCCACTGAACTCATGTCTGGGTTACAGAGTTAGACTCCAACTCAAAAAAAAAAAAAAAAAAAAAAAAAAAGGCATAACAAACGATGGAAACAAACATAAACAGAATATATTTTCTTTCTAGCAGTAAAGTATTCTCATTTTCTTATACTAATTATTTCAGCATATTTTTTTTCTTTTGGAAAAAAAAGAAAAAGGAAACCAGTCTTGTCACTGTCACAGTATAGTGGTTCTGAGTACTGTCTGCTTCAGTTTGTCTAGCTGTGTGACCTTGGGTGAGTTACTTAACTTCTAGGTGATTTATTGTCCTTATCTGTTAGGGATAATAGTCTCTACTTCATAAGGCTATTGTGAGAATTAAATGAGTTACTATAAGAAAAGCCATTATAACAGTGTATGGTATATAATAAGCATTTTACAGTATATGTCAGTTATACCAGTAACAATAACAACTATCATTATCATCATCATCTAATACAGATGTTCCCCAATTTATGAGGGTGTGCCTAGATAAGCCTATTATAAATTGAAAATATCCTAAGTAGAACTGTGATATTTTCCATTTACAATGGGTTTATCAAGACGTAACCTCATAGTAAGTCGAGGATCTTACTGAATGCATAATTGTTTTTACACCACTGTACTGTAAAGTCGAAAAATCCTAAATCAAACCATCATAAATTGCGAACCACTTGCAGCTTCAAGATGCAAAATAAGTGAATGATGATATAACTAATGAGAAATCATGACACCTTGATTACTTTTAAAATTCTTAGTGCCTTTTGGTTGCCACAATGTCTTTAGGCCTTCATGTTCTTGCCAATGCCTGATACTGTCAGACTTGAGAATTAACTGATCTTAATAATTTTAAGTAATATCTTTAGACTATTTGACCTTTATTATACTTGTGGAAGAGCTTTTGTAAGTACTTTTTCAAGATATATTAAAGTATATATAGTAAAAATTTTAAAGGTCCCTGGCAAGAGCACATACAGAAGATCCTGGAATCTGCATAAGAATACCAGTTTCATGCAAATTTTTTTTTCTCCCAATAAGTAACTTTTAAACACAAAAATCTCAAATCAAAAAACAAACAAACCAAGTATAGTACACTGAGGAAGGGAGGAATTCTTGCATAACTTGCCTAAAAACATAAAACAAAGCTATCCAGATAAATTAAACCAGTCTTCTACAGAGGCAAGGGAAAACTAGTGTGTTCTAACTTTGCAACCCAGTGATAACAAACTATCGGCAATGTGGAATAATTTACACCTGTTCTTTTTTATGGCTTTAGAAATAATCCAAACTGCTCATAAAAGGGTGAGAAAAAGGGTGAGAAAGTTATATGGAACAAGATGATCTATATTAAGAGGCTTATTATAAGCCTCAAGTTTCTGATATCAAAGACAAAAAAGTACTTTACTTCTGGATTACAATGCTTTCTTCATCTATAAATTCTTTCCCTAATAAAAGTACAATTATAGCATAACTAATAACATATTATATTAGAGTCCAGAGACTGAGGCAAACTCCAGTGGATAATGTCTAACACTCACAATGTATATGATGAGTAAATAAAAAAGTAAAATGCATACTAAAGATGCCCCAGTCAGGCTAGGCACTACTACTCCTATAATCCCAATGCTTTGAGAGGCCAAAGTGGGAGAATTGCTTGAGCCCAGGAGTTCAAGACCAGGCTAGGCAACATAGCAAGATCCTGTCCCTACAACAGATTTTAAAAATTGGTGGTGCAGCAAGCCAGGATCGCACTTCTGTAAAATCACTCCAGCCTGGGCAAGAGAGCAAGACCAAATCAGAATAAAGAATCCTTTATTCTTTCATTCAACAAATACTTGAGACTTACTGTGAGCCAAGCACTGTTCTGGGTCCTTGGATACAAAAGTGTAAAAAAAAGACAAAGATGCAGAGTAGACCAAAAGCATCATAGTTCTAAAGAGCATGTGACAGAAAAAAATCATGACTAAACACAAAGAAATAATGAAGGAAAAAAAAATCTTACTTTTGTCCATTTGCCAGTCTCCTCCCACTTTTCAATCACTACTTGTAAACAAAATAAGTACCACAGGAATTTTAAGTTTCTAAGAAGGAAGTCAATTGTTCCAAATGTACATACTTGATTATTTCACAAAATATCACATAATTGTATTCTAATAATGAAAGGTTTATTGGTATGTCAACATATAAAAGATATACCATTCTTATAGTCAGAATAAAACCATCATATTATTTTTAAAAACTAAGATATACATTATATAATTTATTATTTGGTTATAAAATTTGTTTTTTGAAAGAATGGTGTGAGGTAAATTGAACCCAAAAGGCAAGACAACCTTTACTAAAATGTACTCAACTTGGGGTTGAATTTAGACTTCATTAGATCCTATGAATTCTGAATATGAGAGAATGGAATTTGGCCTGGCATTAAAAAAATGTAAACTTTTACACACTAGAAGTAAAGCTTGTGGAAAATACATAAAAAATAAAATGGAGAAAAATGGCTGAGGAATTTAATGCCTTAGTAATTTCCCACACAAAAATTCTTAGGAGGTCAGCCTTCTCTGAAGTTTTCTCATTCTTTTTTTCCTTTAACAGTAAAAAGACAAAAGAGTTTTAGAATAAAAATCCTAAAATTACCACTCAATGGTAATTTTTTAAACGAATGGCAGAATAAAATAATTAGCCCTTGGGGAAAATGAAATACTTTTCAGAAGACAGACATTTTTTGATTAAAAGTATACTCACATTTGTACTTTCAAAAGAAATTCATAACAATCACAGTAAGTATATATTAAATACATACTATTTGCTCAAATGCATATGGAACCATGAAATATAAAGAAAGTTATAGGACATGATTCCCTTTCTTCCAGCGTTAATAATCTTGAAATTTCTCTCTTTAATTCCAGAATGAGTTTTGGGGAACAGATGTTGAAGCAGGATTTAATCTGCACGCACAGCTGAACAAACTTTGGTTTCCTTTATAAAAGCATCAAAAATACATAATGACTTATTGAATGCTTAAAGTCTGACCCTGCTTTACATATCTCATCTCCCTGAATTTAGTTATATGGCCATGAATTTAACACCCTTAAATGAGTCATATGATCTAAGTGACCTACTTTTCTACACTTCAGCTCCTCACCTGTAAGGTGGGGGTAAAATAGTGTTTCCCCTATAAAGTTACTGAATCAATCAAATAATGTATCTAAAGTATTTAGCACAATGCATAGCACAGTAAATGTTCAGTAAATATTAGCTGCTATGGTAACCAGTTTTCAGATGTAAAAGCCAAGTTTCAGAATTTTAAGACACTTGCCCAAGATTACATAGCAAGTGGTGGCAGGTATTTAAATTACTATTGGTTTGACTCTGGAGCTTTTGATTTTCCCACTATTGGGTTTATGCATAAGTTAGTAGCATGTTTTGCTTGCCCATGGAATGCAAATGTCACACTATGGTTGACTGGTCACAGTTGACATTTACCAATCGTGGGTTGACTGACACGGATTAAAGCATTTAAATGATTTTCAGCAAAGCCCGATGGTCTTCCTGATTGTGGAGAACCACTTAGGTCAAAGTGACTCTCTCTGAAACAATAAAATCATTTTCTTGCCCTTGCCGTGTTTTCCTCGATGGCATTCTCCTTGTATATGGCACAAATGTTTCCTGCTGCCTTTACTCCTCTGTTAAACTCAAAAGAATATGGCAGAAGTGTTTGTTTTTTTCCACTTGACACTCCATCTTCTTTAGCCCAAAAAAGCACTAACTTTCTTCAAATCTGCAAAATGCAGAGTATTTACAAGCACAACATTGTCACTCCAAATGACAAACGATAAACTCCCAACACTGCAGTGTTGCTATGACAAAAAACAAACGCTATGATCTTATCTTCAATCTAACATTAAAAGAGAACCACTACCATCCTCTTGCCTTTAAATATCTTACAAAATTAAATAAAATGAAGTCCTTTTAAAACAGTCAAGGCCAGGCTCGATGGCTCAGCCTGTAATCCTGTGCTTTGGTAGGCTGAGGTGAGTGGACTGCCTGAGCCCGCGGGGTTTAAGACCCGCCTGGGCAACTTGGCGAGACCTCATCTCTACAATAAATCAAAAATCAGCCAGGTGTGGTAGTGCGCGCCTGTAATTCCGGCTACTCGGAAGGCTGAGGTGGAAGGACCGCCGGAGCCCAGCAGGTTGAGGCTGCAGTGACCGGGATCGGCCACTGTACTCCAGTCTGGGTGAAGGAGTGAGACTCCAACTCAAAAAAACCAAAAAAAACCAAATAAAAAAACCCAGTCAAAATATTGATTTTATATGTAAACAAAAAAAGCTCTTTAATTTGCCTTTTATCAAATGCTTCTGGCAAATTATTTCATGTATATTTTAACACTAAATCTCTGTAATTATTATATCAGGGCTATAAAGCAAATTGGTAACAGAACACAGCACACACTAGAGGTCCTGACTCTTAGTCAGTAGGCACTCTCAGTTTTCTATTTATCCATAAACAATTAGCACTCATGTCAATCTGAAATAAATTTCATTTTTATATAATTCAATATTAGATTTTAAAAAATCAATATAGCTCTTCAAGGAAAAAAAGACTATGTCTCTTAAGTCCCCCCCCGCCACAAAGGCTAGTCAAGTGAAGCAGCAGAGTACAGAAGGAACAATGAAATCTATAACTGTGATCAATTGCCACTCATGGTTTTAGAGACAAAAGTTAAGAGAATGACCTGACTAAAATTTTAAAATAATCATTAAAATAGACTAAATTTCTAATTAGGGTTTTAAAAATTCAAATAAGACTTTTCTCCTATTTAGGAAAAACAAAGTAGCAGACTTAGAACAGGTAAAGAAATCTAAAATATTCAAGTTTAATATTTAATTCTAGGAATTCAAAAAAGAAAAGTATGTTCTTGGATATTTATAAACCATGACTTATATCCCACAGAACTAAATAAATCATGGTTCCTTTTCCTTCTGGCAAGGCAATGTTCTACATTAATGCAATATTTAAAATAATTTTTGACTGTGTGAAAAAAATTAAAGTTTTAAAAGTAATTGCATGAAGTGAAAATGTTTACAGCATTATATTAAAAACCTATTTTTATATTTTCTATAGCTAAGAACTGAGTCAAGATTTAAATATTATTATGAACCATTATTTCATCATTGAGGATAATATCATTTATTGAGCATCTACCAAGTGCTAAGGACTGAATAAATGCTATCTCCTTTCATCTTTCCAATGTAATAAAGCAACTGCTATAAACTCCATATTAAGACACAAAAAGGAGACCGGGCTCAGTGGCTCAGCCTGTGATCCCGCGCTTTAGGAGGCCAAGGTGAGTGAATTGCCTGAGCCCACGGGTTCAAACCCGCCTGGGCAACTTGGTGAAACTTCATCTCTACAATAAATCCCCCCCCAAAAAAATTAGCCGGGCGTGGTAGCACGCGCCTGTAGTTCCAGCTACTTGGAAGGCTGAGGCGGAAGGATCGCCGGAGCCCAGCAGGTTGAGGCTGCGGTGGCCGGGAGTGGCCACTGCACTCCAGTCTGAGTGACAGAGTGAGACTCCAACTCAAAAAAAAAAAAAAAAAGACACAAAAAGGTTAATTAACCTATGGAGGTGACAAAGCTGGTAAAAGAATGGCACCAGGATTCAACTTCAGATCATTCTGACCCTCAAAGCTCTCTTCTCATTTTTAATACATGACATGTCTGAACAATACTCTCAAATTGGGTTTTGCTAATAATGAATTTAAGCTATATTAAATTGTATTAAGTTGTATTAAACTAAACTGATAAACTAGGTGAAACTTTATCAAATCAATGAGGAAACACTCACTGGGGAAAAAAAGGCTTGGATTTCTTCTGACACTTTTTGAGGGGGTTATTTATTACAAGTAAAATTAAAATAATATATTTGTCTATAGTTAATTTGGAAAATCAGTTATGCAAATGGGAAATATCCATCAGCCCCAGATTTTTTTAAATGCCATATATAATTTTAAATGGTAAAAACAATAATTTAAACAAAATTAATTTTAAAATTTTATGTTTCTATTTTCATATAAGAGACATAAAAATTTGCAAGTGAACCCTACTGATTATTATATGAGTATTAAACATTAAAATCTTTTCAGTAGTTTGGACAGAATTGAGAACTGATCTATTTATAATACTGGAAATCTTTTTTTTTAAAGTTGGTGCTGGCAGGGTGCGGTGGCTCATGCCTATAATCCCAGCACTCTGAGAGGCTGAGATGAGAGGATTGCCTGAGTCCACGGGTTCGAGACCAGCCTGGGCAACCTGGTGATACCTCATCTCTACAATAAGTCAAAAAATTAGCTGGGCGTGGTGGCGTGTACCTATAGTTCCAGCTACTTGGAAGGCTAAGGTGGAAGGATCACCTGAACCCAGCAAGTCGCGGCTGCGGCAGCCGTGAGCATGCCACTGTACTCCAGCCTGGAAGACAGAGTGAGACTCTAACTCAAAAAAAAAAAAAAAGTTGGTGCTGGAAAGAAGAGTTGATAGATAATTTTAATGACTATATATGAGATTTAATAAAAAAGGTAATTCTAAAGAAGGATAGTTATTTTACGATCATATTGATAATGGAAGAGATTATATGACTTACAAGTATGTCAGACATAAACATACATACACTTATACTAATAAATACTACAACTTTCTGTTAATTTTACAGAAGGATTAAAACACTATATATCCATATAATTTTCATTAATTCTGCCTTTTATAGTGAGTCACTAGTCTATTCTTCTGCTGTGTTTTCCACATTAGCATTAAACAGAAATAAAAATAATAATATAATGGTTATAATCTGAGTCTCTCTGGAGCCAGTCTACTAGAGTTCAAGTTAGAAACAGTTTTTCTACTTTCAAGCTGAGTGACTTCAGGTAAGTTACTCTAAACTTCTCTGTGCTTAGTTTCTCACTATTTATTTATTTATTTATTTTTTGAGTTGGAGTCTCACTCTGTCGCACAGACTGGAGTGCTGTTTCTCAGTTTTAAAACAGGGACAACATCAGTACTTATTTCACAGGGCTGTTAAGAGGATTAAATGAGTTAATATAGGTAACATACTTAGGGGCAATTCTTGACTCAGTAAGAATAATAATTATTATAATAATTATATCATATTATAAATATAATAATAATTCTTGGCTTAATAATAATAATAGCTAATACTATCATTCTCTCATCTTAAAAGAAACCCCAAATTATCACTGTAGTTTATCAATTGAGAACTAAATGAACATTCAGTTCAAGCTGTTTGGTGACTTGTTCTTTTCTTGTAAGGAATCTTCAACAGAGAACTTTTATGCAATCCATATAAATGGTAACAATCTCTCCTTAGTCCTGAACATTGATATAAACATCAATAGAAGTTCAGAAAAAGGTAGAAGATATTCCCTATATACCTAGTAACATTTTCAATCCTTATTAATTATTGTGGAGCCAAATTTGAATAAGACAATGACTGCTACCAATAGACAACCCAATCTGTAAAATATTTTCCAGACATAAGGGAACATAGGACTATGCCCGCTCATTGGCTACCAACTAGATGAAAGGAGACTATTTCGCAATACCAGGGCTCTAGAGCACCTCCAGAAGTAAAAGATGTTATTCTGATAGTTGCAATTATATTACTGAAATTTGCTTAGCTGTGGTGGTGAACCCAGGATAAAATAGGTAAATTCTTGGTCCCAGTTTTTTCTTTACGTGACTTTGAGTGATCTAAGGGAACAGAAGTCAGTGCTATAATTTATTGCCAGAAAAGTCAAGAGAAGTGAACTGGAAATATTTATAATATCTGACTGATGAGAAGACAGCTTGTTTTGTTATGAAAAATCAATTTCACTAATTAGTTAAAGCCATTTTCAAAAAGATCTTACCTATGTCCACAAAACAGCATATTCTAATCTTAGCTAATTATTCTGTGAAGACAAGGTGTTTTCAAGTCTTGTGTGTTTTCAGCCATCTTCTGTGATGTACTAACCAAGTAATGGATAAATGGATCCTCATTCATAACTAAAGAGACATGTTTGGCAAAATGATCTGGAGTAGGCTGACAAAGTTAGATTCAAAGAACCATGGGATCCCACACCATTACTCAGGAAGTTGTAAAAAAATTAGCCATCATGCATCCCAAGAGTTCTATCACAATATTCTGAGTTTCTTCAAATCCAGCACTTATTTTTGTTACTGGGCATTGGCTGCTGTTATGGAACAAACTGTGTTCTCTCAAAATTTATATGTTGAAGCCCTAACCCCTAGTATTCCAGAACATAAATATATTTGGAGGCTGGGGATTTTAAGATGTAATTTATATTAAATGAGGCCATTGTAGTGGGTCCTAATCCAATCTGACTGGTGTCCTAATAAGAGGAGGAAATTTGGACAGAGCAACACCAAGGATGCATGCACACAGGGGGATGACCATGTGAAGTCAGCCAAGTGTAAGTCAAGGAAAAAAGCTTCAGAGGAAACCAATCCTGCCCACCTCTTGATCTTCAACTTTTGTTTCTAGCACTATAAGAAAATATAAATTTCTGTTGTTTAAGCCACCCAATCTGTGGTATTTTGTTATGGCAGCCCTAGGAAACAAATCCAGCTACCATCCACAGATTCTGGTGGCGCAGCTTTGGGGAGCTATGTGCCTCATGATTAGAGGCAAGAAGGAACATTTCTCAGAATATGAGTTTGATGTGGAATTCACTTACTCAGTTGCTAAATAACTTCTCTCCTTGCTTTGCCTCCAAGCATCATGCTTCCTGCTGGATGGTAATCTTTACTTTTTTTTTGTTTGCATTGGAGTCTCTCTCTATTGCTTGCCCAGGCTGGAGTGCATTGGCACACTCACGGCCACCCCAGCATCGACCTGCTGGGCTCCAGCGATCCTTCTGCCTCAGCCTTCCAAGTAGTCAGTCAGCACTACAGGCGCATGCTACCACGCCCGACTAATAGTTTTCCATATCTTTAGCATTGCTTTGTTACTACCTAAGACACCATGTGCACTCATCCTCTAAACCAAATAATGACTGTTTTTCTTTCCCATTTTACTCTTAAAAATATTGTATCCAATTCTGCTATGGTTTGTAAGTTCCAAGGCACTTCTGAAGTACTCACCCATGCTTCCCTATATACAACAGATGAGATTAATACCCATCTTAAGAGATAGTTTGCAAATGTACTGCTGATAGAGCCTTAGTGATCATTCAGTTCAACTTTACCTGTACAATGACCACTTGTATATCTAATCCTGAATTGTATCTGATATATGAAATATCTAATCCAAAAAAACCTATAATAGCCTGTAATAGCTTGCTTGACATAAGTAACTCTATTTTGTAATGGATCTTCCATCTTAACCCAGAAATGACCCCCTCATATAACCTTCCCGTAATCATACTGCACACCCACATTCCTGTTCCGCTCAGTGCTTAGAAACTCCCTAGTTGTAAATTCTGTATCTAATCAACTGTCCAATGTTTTGCCAAGAAAATGTAAATCAAACTGTACAGCATATGTAATTTTTGCCTTTATATACCCTCTATTCACTTTGTTAGGGGCCGAGAGCTTTTATGGCAATAGCCTAAATAAAGGACTCACAATTCGACACTCTTGTGTGTTGGCATCTCCTTTCTCGCTGTCCAGCTATAACATACCCTACATCTTTAAAATAAAAAATAAATAAAGTAAAAAAAAAAAAACAACACTTAAACTTGTCTAATTGTGATTCAATATTTTGAGATAACTTTTTTTGACATAATCAACAAAAAGCAGTCCACACAGAGCTCAGAAAAATAGATCCAAGAACAAGAACTTCTCTGTATAGGGAAAAGATTACCCTATTTGGCAAATAAAAAGCTTCAGAGTAGAAAGCTTTTGCTTGAGATCAGCATCCCCAAGAGTTAGCAAGAAAACTTTGATAGTAATCTAGTTTGTAGTGTAAACTTCCCTCTGGGAGTCACTCAATTTATAAATATTTTGGTTCAGCAGGCAGTTATTGATCTCAATGTGAATAAACAAACATTCTGCTATATCAGCCACTTTCTTCTAAATTTAGTTATCCTGAGTCTAAGTTTTCAGTAAACTGGTACAATAAAATTCCTAAACTTGCAAATTTGGGGATTAAACTCTGTACCTGTAACTATGCAATCATGATATGACTGATCAGGTGGTTTCTTTTTTTTTTCTTTTTTTTGAGTAGGCGTCTACTTCTGTTTCCCAGGCTGGAGTGCAGTAGCATGCTCACAGCCGCTGCAGCCTCGACCTGCTGGGCTCAGACGATCCTTCTGCCTCAGTCTTGGACTATCCTAAACAAATTTGATCTAATGGACACATTTAGAATCGATGTGGCTTTATAAAAGATAGAAAAAAATTAGAAAGGAGTTAGGTGGCCCCAGTTTAACTTTAAATTATGAATTTAGTTTCAGACATATAGAGTATGAGCTGAAAATCCACAATGGAACTGAGGAGAGAGGTGTGACTGAAAGTAATGCCCATGAAGGGGCTGAGGACAGATGAGCTCACAAGGGAGAGTGTGTAGATCAAGGAGGTGCAAGTCATAGGCTATGTCAGATTAGGTCTAGGAAGTGTTCCAAAAGCACAGAGTACATCAGAGGTTCTGAACTGACAACAGTATTTTCTTAGGTTAACAGTTTAGGTACTATTTAATACTTACCTTCAATAGGTATGGCAGAAAGACATAGTCAAAAGCTGAAGACAACAGCATAACCCTAAACCTTTTGTTGAGACCTCAGAAAGAGCTAAGGTGCCTCTTGGAATCTTTCAGATACATATGAGGCCCTTTCAGGGTCTTACGAGTGTGCTTCTCAAATTCTATTAAACAATAGGACTTCTAAAATCTTAAGTGCATTGCCCATACAGGTTCAAAGGAAGTACAAGGTAAGAGAGGGGTTTATCTCAAGATTTGTGGTTGTGACTTTTGTCTAATGGAGTGAACCCCAATAAAGATTCATAAACAGTTTTTAGAGGATCGTTCTGGCAGAAGGACTACCACTTGGAATAAAAGGTAGAGAGATAATATAAAATGAAAAAAGTCTTTAGACTCCCTACCATTTATAAGCAGGAAGCATTTTGGGGAGGTTCCTCAGCCACAGCTTTTCTATGGAAAAAGTTCAGAAGCCAACACCAAGACCCCAGAGAGCAGATTCAATAGCAGTGGTGAAAAATTCGCAGACAGTAGGGTTGAGCCCTAATCAAATAAGAGTAACAGTTACATGGCCGGGTTTTAGAATTGCTAAGGATCCTCTGTGCTTCCTATGTTCCCTTTTTTTGAACGTGAATGTTTACAGTAGTTATCCTATGTCTGCCCTTATATGATGTTTTGGGAGGTGAGGGAACTAACTTGCCTCTTTAGGGCATAGTAGGTCAGATCTAGAGGAATGGTACTCAAAGAGTTGATCCCAAGGATCCACACATAAATAAGAAGCCTCACCTCAACCTCTGGGCCTTTAAATGATGAGATCCTGAACTTTAAACTAATGCCACAAAGGGTTAAAATTTGGGGGTCATGAAAAGAGGGGGTCAGTATGCTTTGCAAGTTGGAGGGAGGTTAATTGCTTAATTCTGGTATGATATCAATAAATTCATGATGGAAGATATTTAACTATGTCATCCAAAACTGGATTTTACCAACTAAAACAAGGGAACACCAATACCTAGTGTGCTCTAGAAGCAGTGGGACAAACTGTGGCATTTTTCTGCTGATATTCAGGATAAAAATGTGGTCATTATTTCCAGTTCTCTTTTTTTGTTTGTTTTGTTTTTTTTTTTGAGTTGGGAGTCTCACTCAGTCGCCCAGACTGGAGTGCAGTGGCCGCTCCCGGCCACCGCAGCCTCGACCGGCTGGGCTCCGGCGATCCTTCCGCCTCAGCCTTCCGAGTAGCCGGAATTACAGGCACGCGCTACCATGCCTGGCTGATTTTTTGATTTACTGTAGAGATGAGGTCTTGCTTGCCCAGGCGGGTCTCGAACCCGCGGGCTCAGGCAATCCACTCACCTCAGCCTCCCAAAGGCACGCGATTACAGGCTGAGCCACCGAGCCCGGCTATTTCCAGTTCTTTAATGACAAATACTGGGAAA
>CAUYQG010153338.1:0-19269 GCA_963574415.1 Tarsius wallacei
ACCCACCTGGGCAACTTGGCGAGACCTCATCTCTACAATAAATCAAAAAATTAGCCGGGTGTGGTAGCGCACGCCTGTAGTTCCGGCTACTTGGAAGGCTGAGGCAGAAGGATCACCGGAGCCCAGCAGGTCGAGGCTGCGGTGGCTGGGAGTGGCCACGGCACTCCAGTCTGGGCGACACAGTGAGACTCTGACTCAAAAAAAAAAAATTTAGATTAAGGCATGACTTAAATAGAGTAAAAGTCTCTGTTTTCAGTGCACAGTTCTGCTACTTTTGTGTCATATGATTGCCACCACAATCATCACCCCTTACCCTCAAAATGTCATTTCGTGGCCAGCCTCTCCCTGGACCTCCAGCTCCTGGCAACTGCTCATCACCCACCTGTTTCTGTCTCCATAGTTTTGCTTCTTCCAGAATGTCATGTAAATGAAATCACATATGGTACACTTGAGATTCATCCATGTTGCTCTATATTGATATTTTTCTCCTTTTTATTGCTGCAAAGTATTCCATTGTATGGGTATACCACAGTTTGTTTATCCATTCCCTAGTTGAGGTACATTTGGGGTATTGGGTTGTTTCCAATTTTTTTGTTTTTGAGACAAGGTCTTACTCTGTCACCCAGACTGAAGTACAGTGGTGTGATCATAGCTCACTGTAGCATCCAACCCCTAGGCTCAAGCCATCCTCCTGCCTCAGCCTCCAGAGTAGATGGGAATATACGTGCACACCACCATGCCTGGACTGGGTCTTGCTATGTCGTCCGGGCTGCAACATGGCGATTTTTGATGACCATAAATAAAACCACTATAATATTTTGAGTACAAGTTTTTGAGTCAAGATAAGTCTGCACTTCATTTGGGTAAATGGCTAGGAATGGGATTGGGAGTCCTATGGTAAGCATAGTTTAACTTTATGAGAAAAGTTTTCTTTCACAGCAGCCGTAGCATTTTGTGTTCTATTAGCAAAGCACAAGAGTTCCAGTTGCTCCACAGTTTCCCCAACAGTTGGTGTTGTCAGTTTTGCTTTTTCAGGGCTGTTAATAGGTGTGTAGTGATATCCCATTATCCCACTGTGGTTTTAATTTGCTCCCTAATAATTAACGATGTCGAGCACCTTCTCATGTGCTTGTTTGTCACCGAGATATCTTCTTTGGTGAAGTACCTGTTTACATCCTTTGCCTATTTTTTAATGGATCGTTTCTCTAGATATTTTATTGCCTCGTTAACAATAAAATTAAATAAACTGCCTCTTTAACACAGCCTTAAATGCCATCTCCCAATGCAGGCTAGTTGGAGTTCGTTTGCTCCTTTTTATTTCTGCTACCAGCTCCAGACTTCTGTCAAGGTAAGAGTCTGGGTATCGTGGGGCTTGAAAAGGTTGACTAGGTTCTCCCTTGCAAGCTTTTTCTTTCTCTTTTTTTGAGTGAATGCGTTGTGAGACAGCTTTAGCATACCCTGCTAACCTGGAAGGAGTGAGAGAAGAATTCAGTTTCTCACATTTGGGTGGGGTAATGCCTTTTTACTGGCTCTTTTTTAACCTTCCCTGCAGAGGCCGTCAATATATCCAATGACTGACTACATGGGGAAAAAGGACTTGCAGATGATTACACGGGTGTCCACGCTTGCCAAGGCCACAGTGTCAGCTGCGGGAGCTCCTTGCAGTATCATCATACAGTTGTTGCTCTTTGGGGAAAGGATTGTCCAAATTTGTCAGTTTGTGCACAATACTTTACTTTTAGTATTAAGTTAGGCCTGTGGTGCCTGAAGGTACACGCATGCCTCTTGTCATCAGACCTGCCATTAAAAAGTGAGAAGTCACCTTAGATGAGTTTGAAGAACCTCGGAGGTTGCAAGTAAATCTCTCTCTCTCTCATTCACTGCCTTTCTGTCTTTAAAATTGTGGTAAAATACACATAACATAAAATTTATTATTTTAATCATTTTTTTTTTTTTTTTTTAGTCAGAGTCTCACTCTCGCCCAGACTGGAGTGCAGTGGCATTGCTCACAGCCACCACAGACTCAACCTGCTGGGCTCAGGCAGTCCTTCCACCTCAGCCTTTCAAGTAGCTGGAACTAACTACAGGTGCACTACCACATCCAGCTTATTTTTTTAAAAAATTTATTGTAGAGACGAGGTCTCACCAAGTTGCCCAGGCTAGTCTCAAATCCCTGAGCTCAGGCAGTCCTCTCACTTCAGCCTCCCAAATTGCTGGGATTACAGGCTTGAGCCATTGCATCTGGCTGCAAAGAGACATTTTAGTAGTCAACAAAATAACGTTTCTAAACCTAAACAAAATGAATTTCTAACAATTTTTGAAGTTTTGTAAACAATGTAAAGGCTAACTACCATATATCAAGTATTTTAAAACTATAATATTCAGGAAAGCATAGTATTACTAGAGTGATGAACCAATAGACCAAGGGATAAACAAAGAATATTTAAAGAATTAGAGTTGATTCATGATGGAGCAGCCATTGTAGAATAGTGGGGGAAAAAAATCATAAGCACGTTAAAACACAGCACAAAGCAAATGGTATCAAATTTGGAAAAAGCACAGCATTCCCCTCTGTCCCAAGGACAATAATCAACTTGTTGGAGAATTAAATGTAAAAGAGAACACTAGAATACTTTAAGAAGTCACAGGCAAAAGTTTTTCTGATGAATAGGCAATTTTTTAATATATAAGAAAATGATCAAGTAATTTTAAAAAGGGACTGATAATTCAAATATGCTAAAAATAAAAAAATTTAAAAACAAAAAGCATTAAAGAAAAATTTGCAATACATGCAATATAGATAATTAGTGTGCAGAGTAAACATGACTGAACATATGATTTAAAATGGGAAAATAAGAAAAACATATACAACAGATGAGCGAACATATATAAAAAACAAAGTCCATCTCCATGGTAATGGGGAAATACTGAAGATATTGCTGTCTGAAAATTCAGTCAGGCTGGACACGGTGGCTCAAGCCTGTAATCCCAGCACTTTGGGAGGCCAAGGTAAGAGGAATGCCTGAGCCCATGGGTTTGAGAATGGCCTGGGCAACTTGGCAAGACCTCATCTCTACCATAATAAAAAAAATAGCCAGGTGTGGTAGCACATGCCTGTAATTCCAGCTACTTGGAAGGCTGAGGCTTAAGGATCTCCTGAGCCCAGTGGCTCCATGCTGGGGTGGCAGTAAGTGTGCCACTGCACTCTAGCCTGGGCAACAGAGTGAGACTCCAACTCAAAAAAATAAAAAATAAAAAATAAAAAAAATAAACAGTCAACTGGAGATTCCTAAGTGGTGATAACTATAGTAAGAAATAAAGTTAAGCATAAATAAAGAAAAAGTCAATTGATACACTGTATTATTTCCTGTATTTAGAACTTTACTGTAATATACAGCCCAGTATTTTTTCCTCTAATATGCAGAGAACTCACTGTGCATGTATACTTGGAAACTGATATAAAATAATAGCAGCATTTTCCCCAAGAGCAAAAAATAAAGTTGAAAAAGTCTAAACATCGTAACCATTGGAATGAGAGAACTGGATAGGCCTCTGCCTCAGACACTAGCATGTGTGAAACATATTGAAGAAAACCACTGATAAATATTTTCACTTTAATTCCATTAATACTCGTTTGTTGAAAGTTAGAAGGCAATACTAAAAGAACACCGCATAGTAAAAAATATAAAGATAAAAATAGCCAAAAAATCAGAAAAGTCATCATCTAAGAGGCAAGAGGAAGGTGAGTCTGGGAGGGGACTATCAGGAAACTAACAACTGCTCAAGGCCCAGCTGTGAAACATTCCTGTTATTATTAATAAAACATATGACAAGCTGGGCATGGTGGCTCACACCTGTAATCCCAGCACTTTGGGAGGTCAAGGCGAGAGAAATGCCTGAGTCCAGGGGTTCAAGACCAGCCTGGGCAACTTGGTGAGACCTCGTCTCTACAATAAATAAAAAAGATTAACTGGGCATGGTGGCACACGCCTGTAGTTCCCAGTTACTTGGAAGGTTGAAGTGGGAGGATTGCCTAAGCCCAGCAGGTCGAGGCTGCTGTGGCTGTAAGCATGCCACTGCACTCCAGCCTAGGTGACAGTGAGACACTGACTCAAAAAACAATAACAAAATATGAGAAATGTCTTATTCATTCTTTTCTGACTTTAATTACATTTGGAAAAGAAAACAAATTGTGTATGTTTGTTTGCCCTGTAATGTAATCAACAGATTTAAGCAGGAAAAAAAGGGAAGCACAGCAAAAAGCAATAGCTCCTCATCAAGCAGTAGGTAGATCAAAGTGCATGCCAGATGTCAGGCAGCAGAGTGGGTTAGCAAGTCAGAGCAAGAGAAGACCAGCAGGGTGGTCAGTAACATCTGGACATCCTACACATGACAGCAATTATAACTGTCATCTGGAGAGATGTCGTTTCAAGAGGGTAAGAAATTATTACATAATTGATGTATATGGGGAGAGTGGGCCAGCCCACTAAGGGGGACTGACATGACTTGAATGAGGAAGAAAAGGAGTTTATGCTGGGTTTCTACTGAGGTCAAGTGGAACGTGAGGTGATAGCTCACTCCGCTGGGCGTGGATTCACATTATTTCAATCTGCAGCTAGTTCCAAAAGAGGAAGCACCCAGGTTTCTTTTCACTTTATCCTGACATGAGGCCACAAGTGGAAAAAAGAGCTTTTAGGAGTAACAAAAAAAAAAAAAAAAAAAAATGAAAACAGCCATTTCTGCCTTACAGTCTCACCTGTAAGTGACAGAGTAGGCAGGTTAGACTGGGAAGACTTAGAGCTGTAGGAAAATTCCAAGCCCATTGATGTCTGCAGCAGCTGGTACAACCCATGTATGCAAGCAAGATGGCCCAGCTCTGGGGCACTTCATACCTTAGACTCTTCTCAGATATACCTGCAACATCATAGTCCTATATCCAGGATGCCTGAAGCCAGAAGCCAACAACCAGGGCAGGAACTAGCACAGGGACTGCCTAGAGCATGCGCACCAACAGCCATGGTTGACCTAAAATAATCATGACCTACTTGTGCCTTCATTATAATATTATTAACATAAAATTAACCTAGGAAGCCTCTCAGTCCCATCATACACTTGATGCCATGCCAGTACTGGTATGACCATAAGGCCTAAAACTCCCCCACTGGACGTGAGGAAGGAATAACAGTAGCCAAGCCCTAAGACCACCCATTTCTAGGAAAAGAGCACCCCAAAACCCACCCCTCAGTACCCTTAAGAATAGAAGTTATAGCTCAACTACAGTTGGGTACACAGCAGAGCCTTCTTTAGGCTATTTCTTCCCACTCTACAGTTGAGAGTTTACTATTCTTTGCTTAATAAAGTTACTTGCTGCTTTACTACTCTGTGTGTCTGTTTACAAATTCTTTTCAAACAAAAACCTGGTCATTGACCCATCCCACACCGGGAGGAACACTTCTCCTGGTAACATTAGGATGCAGAAGGCAATATTGACCTTCTTTTTTTTTCTGCTTTTATCAGTCTCATGCTGTTGCCTATGATAGAGTACAGTGGCATGATCATGGCTCACCACAGCCTTAACCTCCTGGGCTCAGGCAATCTTTCCATCTCAGCCTCCCAAGTAGCTGGGACTATAGGTGTGTACTGCCACACCTGGCTAATTTTTTTATTTTCTGTAAAGGCAAGGTCTCACTATGTTGCCTAGAATGGTCTCAAACTCTTGGACTCAAACTCCTGCCTCAGCCTCCCAAAGTGCTGGGATTATAGGTGTGAGCCACCCATGCCTGGCCAATATTCACATTCTTATAAGTAAAAAACAAACTAACTGAAGTCAACAACTATTCTTAGATCCATCAGAAAATTGAGTTCACAGGGCAGACCACTGTCCCAAACTGGAAAGATAAGGAGGCACATCCAAAGAATCATAACTTACTTGATCAGACAACCATAAGTAACCACTGTGGGAAGCAGTGCACATGTAGAAAAACCTCAACTGTAACTGGTTGATTGCTCAAGTTTGAGAATAAAAATCTCCAAGGTGCTCAGTCTTAGGGTTATCCACAAATGTAAGAGTTTTACCTCCAGAAGAATTACCAGGATCTTGTTCTTGGCCAAGGCTCTGGGAATGGGGGCTTCTTACATTTTAAGTTTGATTTGAAGTTTATCTAAATGTACCAAAGTAGATTGTTTAAAGTAGCAATGTTTTTCTTTTGATTGTTGTAATTTTGACTCTGTGGTGGGTGAAGGGCAATAAAATGCAGCTATAAATACTAAGTAAGTTTGCACCACCTTGGAGTGGGCTTGGTAATGATACCAGCTCTCATTCCCTGTGACCTGATTGCAGAAATAAACTCTCTTCTCTCCCAGACACTGCTTCTTGTTTCTATTGCCTATGAGAGAAAGCAGCCAGTCTTGTTTGCCAAGAATAATGTGATCCTCACAATGAAGATCACAGAAAAATAATTTCCTGCTTCCAGCAGAAGAGAAAGGTAGCCATTTTCAAATATGCTCAGAGAATTGTCCTTTTACGCAATCCTGCCTTCAAAAGAAACTATTTTTCAAAGCCCTACCCAAACTAAGATTTTTACCAGAGTCAAACTGTCTAAGGCAAGGGAAATACCCAATTCCATCTCTCTCTAATCTTTCTGACTCAATTTTAAAAAGGGGTCATGACTGAGAAGCACCTACAAAAGTTATAACCCAGAAAGACACAGATTTTTCTAAAAATGAGGCAAGATCCTAGGTCAACAAAGTGCTCCTACTCTCCCCAAATCTTACCACATCATTAGCAGTAGAATACATAAATAATAACAGAGGAACACAACTAGTAGAACTCCATGTCTCAGACCTTATTTAGAAGTGTCAGCAAAATGGGTAACACTGATGAGATGGATAAATGTCTAGAAATACAAAATGTACCAGGACTGAGTCATGAAAAAACAAAATCTGAACAGATCTACATTTGGAGATTGACATAGTAATCAAAACCCCCAATAAATAAAAACTCAGGACCTAACAGCTGCACTGCCCTGCTAAAATCTACCAAATATTTTAAAAAGTAATATTAACCCTCCTCAACCTCTTCTAAAAAACAGGAGAACACTTCCAAATTCATTTTGAGACAAGATTATGCTGACACCAAAAGTGGACAGAGACACTACAAAAAATAAATCTACAGACAAATGTTCTTTAGATAAACTAATGTAAAAATCCTCAAATAAATACTAGCAAACTATACTTGGTAGTATATTAAAGGCGTTAAACATCATGACGAAGTGGGATTAAGTTCTGAAATCCAAGGATGATTCAACATAGAAAGATTAATCAATGGGCAAGATGGCAAAATAGAACCCTCTAGCAACTATCCTCCAGAACAGCAAATTGAACAACTATCCATGCAAGAAAACACATTCATAAGAATAAAAAAAAATCAGCTGAGTGATCACAGTATTGCTTTTAACATAATAACAAGGAAAGAGACATGAAAAGGGAGGAAAGGATAGTCCTGCATTGCCTGTACCACCCCTTCCCTTCCTCAGCCCCAGGCAGTAGTACAGCATGGAGATAAAAATCTGTGTGCTTGGAGAAGGAAAAGGGAAATGAGTGTGGTACTTTGCATTGAAATTCAGTGCCACCCTGTCATGGTAGTACACAACACTGTGTAGAATTCTCCCAGTATCCCTGGAGTGAGCACTTAAACAAGCCCTGAGCCAGAGAATCTGCTGCAAGGAGGAAACTGACTCTCCGCAGAATTCACCTACAGCCAGGCCACAATGACTGACTATAGCTCCTGGGCAAGCCTTGGTGCTAAGCTAGTCCCAGAGGCAATGGGCCTGGAATATGATCCCGTGTGACACTAGCTGTGGTGGCCATGGGAGTGCCTGTATCACATCTCTCCCAATGCCAGGCAGTACAGCAGTGTGGGAAGATAGACCTTCCTCCTGGGGGGAAGAGAGGCAAGAGTACACAGGACTTGGTCTAGCAACTTGGGTACCAGCTTAGCCACAGGAAAGTAAAGCAACAAGAATACTGCAGTCACCAATTCCAGGCCTTTACTCCTAGATGGCAGTTCATGACCCACCCCTATCAGAAGGGAATCTACTGTCCTGGTGGGATGAAACTAGTCCCAGCAGGATTCAACACCTGCTGACTAAAGAGGACTTGGCTTTGAGTAAGCATCAGTGGCAGTCAGGCAGTAGTGGCCATGGTCCTTGGCTGAGCCCTAGAGCTGTGCTGGTCTGGTAGGCCATAGGCTTCAGGCACAACCTAGCATGGTGCCAAGTGCCTACATCACTCTTCCTTCAACCATAGGCTGTATGGTATGAAGAGACTCCTTCTGCTTAGCAGTTTAAAAAAAAAGGAAAAAAGCAAAAAGATTTTGCCTGAAAACTCAGAGAATCCTCCCTTCTCTAAGTTCACCAAGGAGTCAGAGTTACATCTTGACTTAGGGAACCCCCCCAGTGCTGAAATGACTTCAGTGACCACAGGCTTAGGTAATAACATTCATTCTCTTTTGAAATCTTGGAAAGCCTTCTCAAGTAAGATGGAAGAAACAAGTCCATACTGCAGAGACTGAAAAATATACCTAACTCTTCAATGCCTAGACATCAACAAACATCCAAAAGCATTATAAAAAAAAAATTATAGGAAAATGTGACCTAACCAAAAAGAATAGATAAGGCACAAATTCCAGAGTGGTGAAGATTTGTGACCTCAGACAGAGAATTCAAATAACTGTCTTGTAGAGGCTGCACAAATTTAATCAAACCACAAAAAAAGGAATTCAAAATTCCATAAGAAAAGTTTAACAAACAAATTGAAACAATTAGAAAAAAATCCTGGAGCTGAAAAATTAAATTGACAAAGTGAAAAAAATGTGTCAGGCTGTTTCAATGGCAGAATTAATCAGGCAGAAGAATCTGTGAGTTTGAAGACAAGCTACATAAAAATGTACAGTGAAGAAAAAATAAACAAGAATTTTTAATAAAGTATGCCTGCAAGATATAGAAAAGTCTCAAAAGGGCAGATCTAAGTGCCATTAGCTTTAAATAGGATGTAGAGAAAGAGATTAGGGTAACAAATTTGTTCAAAGAAATAATAGAGAACTTTCCAAACCTACAGAAAAATGAGTATCTAGGTTAAAGAAGGTCAAAGAACACCAAGCAGATTCAACCCAAATCAAACTACTTCATTGCATAAAATAAACTGTCCAAGGTCAAATACAAAAGCAGGATCCTAAAATCAGCAAGAAAAAAGAAGCAAATAACATAAAGGAGCTCTGATACATCTGACAGTTGACATCTGTTATTCTATATTAAAGAAAAGAACACTAACTTGCAACAAGAAATCACCTGATGGTATAAAACTCACTGGTAAAAGTAAGCAAATGCAGAACACTCAGTATACTCTAAGACTGTAGCTGTATGTAAACCACTCACAGCTTTGGTAAGAAGACAAATCTATCAACAATAATAATAATTACAACAATTTATTAAGAGAGAGACAATGTGGCTGGACTTGGTGGCTCAGCCTGTAATCCCAGCACTTTGGGAGGCCGAGGCAGTGGATTGCCTGAGCCCACAGGTTCAAGACCAGCCTAGTCAACTTGGCGAGATCCCATCTCTACAATAAAAATAAAAAATTAGCCGGGCATGGCAGCAAGCGCCTGTAGTTCCGATCACTTGGAAGGCTGAGGCGAAAGGATCCCTGGAACCCAGCAGGTCGACGCTAGGGTGGCCATGAGTGTGCCACTGCACTCCAGCCTGGGGATGAGACTCCAACTCAAAAAAAAAAAAAAAGGGACAGACAATGTAAAAAGGTATAAGTAGAGATAACAGAAAGTCAAAAAGTAGGGGGGAAAGAGTTAAAGTATGGGACAACCCCAGTCACTGGCTCCAGAGGAAATAACAGATTTGAAAATTATTGCAGGCTTATGCTATAAGCTGTTTTGAGGGCTACCTGAAGGTCTTAAGCAAGGCTCTCTTCCACAATCATTGTGGAAAATTGACAAGAATTGCTTGGAAATACTAAAAAGCTTGCAGTTGCCTGAAACAATAGATTATGGCTGACACATACAACAGACCACAAAAGCCCTGGAGAAAATTTCTTTTGGAAACTGGGGTATTCAAAAGAGCTCAGGACCCCATGCATGTACAGGAAGAAAACACATTTTCTGAAAATACCCTTGTTTTCAGCACTGGCTGATCCCTAGGCTCAGCTCAGCAGGGAAGTGAAGCCTGAAGCAGAGTTTTCAACAGCCTGGCTATGTGTAAGAAATGCCCCAGCACAGAAAGAAGCACAAAAACTGAAAGAGGTGAGCTCTTCCTTTTTCATTCTTCTATGTCTTTTTAAGCTCCTGAAATTCACAGATATCTCTGTCAAAACACCAGATAAACACAAGCTAAAGGAACAGACTTCAATGACTACACAAAAGTAATGCAGTTTCTGCAAAAGTACTATGAAAAAGTAAAACAAATGAACAACTACAATCTTCAACAAATAAGAATAGCAAACATTGGAGAAAGGGGAGAAACTGACTTCCACAGTTATCCCATTATAGTATTCAAATGTTCACTTTTCAACAAAAAAAATAATAAAGAACTCAGATAAACAGGAAACTATAGCTCATCAGTGGAGAAAAAAAATTACTTGAGATAAACCATCTCTGAGAAACTCCAGAACTCTAGACATTATAACACAAAGCCTTCAAATCAATTGCTTTAAATTCTTAATATATATGCACCTAAAACAAGTCAAAATACATAAGGCAAACACTTTTAAAAACTGCAAAGAAGGGCAACTCCCTTGGATCCCCTCGTACTGTTGGAGCTTTTCTGTCCTCTCAATAAATCCTGTTTTCTCACTCAAAAATAATAAATAAATAAATAAATAAATAAATAAACTGCAAAGAGAAAGAGAAACCTACAATTGTAAAGGAAGATGTCAACATACCTTTGCCAGTAACTGATAGATCAAATGGCAGAAAATCAGTAATGGAATAGTTTAATTCAACAGAAATAATGAACTAGATTTAATTGATATTCAAAGAATACTTCAACAACCACAAAGGACAAATTCTTCTCAAGATTAAATGAAATATTCACCAAGATAGGCTACCGCCTGAGACATGAAACAAAATGTTAAAAAAAAATTGAAAAATTAGTAAACTTACAAATATAGCCTAAGAACATATTAAAATTAAACTAGAAATCCCATAACAGAAACAGAGTTGAAAAGTATCCAAATAATTGGAGATTGAACTACTAAATTCTAAACACATGGGTCAAAGGGAAGTTTCAAGAGAAACTTAAATATTTCAAATAAAATGAAAGTATATGTTCTGCAAATTTGTGAAATGCAGCACAAGCAGTTCTTGGGCAGGATTTACAACACTGAATGTTCGCGCTAAAAAAAAAATCTAAAACCAACAGCATAGCCTTCAACTTCAGAAAACTACAGCAAGAAAGGCAAAATAAACCTAAATCAAACAGAAAAAAACTAGAGAAGCCACCAACGAAATTGCAAACAGAAAATTAATAGAGAAAATCAACAATATCAAAAGTTGGTTGTTCTAAACATCAATAAAATTAATAAACCTATAGCCAGTCTAAGAAAAAAAAAGAGAGAAGACTCAACAATTACTGATCAGAAATAAAAGAGAGGTCACCAGTACCAAATCCATGGAAATGGAGAAGATTATACAGGAATATTATGTATATTTCCCTGAACACAAATGTTATAACTAAGATGAAATGGACACATTTTAAAAATAAACAGTCTGCCAGAGCTCACACAAGGAAATATAAACAATATGAATGATCATTTGCAAAAATCCTCAAATATTAACAAATTCAATCTAAAAATGGATAAAAAGAATTATAAGCCACAACCACGTGGAAATTATTATAGATAGGCCAGTCTGATTTAAAAATTCAAAAAAACCAATGTAATCCATCACATCAATAAGTTAAACAATCATATGATATCAATAGTCACAGAATAATCATAAAGCAAGAAACAATAAAAAGACATTGAGACTGAGAAAAAAGAAAGTTTTTGTTTGCAGATGACATGATGTAGAAAATCACCAAGAACCAACAAAAAAATCCCCTGGAACTAATAAGTGATTACAGCAAAGGTTAATATACAAAAAAAACCCCAGTCATTTTCCTGTATAATATGAACAATTGGTTCTGAAATTAAAGACACAACACCACTTATATAGCACCAACGAGAAAAAAGAGAAATACATACATGTATGTGTGTGTGTGTGTGTGTGTGTGTGTGGGTATTTGACAAAGATCTATATGATAAAAACTAAAAATCTCTAAAAGAATAAGCAAAGAAAATTTACACAAACAGAGAGATATTCTATGTCTGTGGACAGCAAGCTTCACTATTAACATGGTAGTTCTCCCCAAATTGAATTACAGATTTAACACAATTCCAATAAAATTCCAAACAAGGTATATTGTTGATTTTTAAAAAATGGATTGTAAAGCTTATATAGAATAGACTTGTTTTAGGTGCATATATATTAAGAATTTAAAGCAATTAATTTGAGATGTCAATTATTTCCATGATAAGACATTTCATAAACATATATTTGAGCACGTCTAAATGTTGCCAAGGTTGTCCCAAGGATTTACCATTAATCTGTCAAGTTCAAATAGGAAACCGAAAAGACTTATCCAGTCATAAATTTACCACCCTGCAAAAGAGAGAAGAACTGATGTTTCGGTGAATCTTTGTAATTTACCAATTTGCCTACCACACTTTTCTTGTGGAAAGGTATTCATTTTCTGCAGCCATAATGGAAGAGTCTGTTTTGTTTTGTTTTGTTTTTGGAGTTGGGGTCTCACTCCGTGGCCCAGGCTGGAGTCCAGTGGCACAATTACAGCTACTGCAGCCTTGACCTTCCAGCTCCTGAACAGTTGAGACTACAGGTGTGTGCCACCACACCCAGCTAATTTTTTTTTTAATGTTTTGTAGAGATAATAGGGTCTTGCTATGTTGCTCAGGCTGGTCTCAAACTCCAGGCCTCAAGTGATCCTCCCACCTCAGCCTCCCAAAGTGCTGGGATTACAGGTGTAAGCCAGCATGCCCGGCCTGGAAAATACAGATTTTTATTTCTTTTCCCTGGTAGCATTCTTAAGTAAAAGCCCTGAAATCCCATTTGAAATTACACAAAAGAACAGAAGAGACCTCAGAAACTTACTCCATTTGCTCGGGGGAAGAAGGTACATAAGAATTTTTTAACAAATGGAACGTAATACTCCTAATACTAAATATTTAAATTTATTTCTAGTCTTTTTGAGAATATTTTATCTTTCAAGTTCTACTGATAAAATACATATGGCATTTTATGAAAGACTGAAGCCTGAATAAGTATACATATCTTTTAAATTCAACAGATCCAGGGCTGACTGGAACACAGACATTTCTGACCCAAGTGTTAAGTCAGGTCACCCCATCACTCGGGATGTCCTCCCACCTGACCCTGCTCCTAGAAGTACTCAATTACTATCTTCCCAGGAGATACCCCACTGTGTGCCCCAGTTGTACTCTGCCTTACAGATTCTTGCAACATCTCACTGGGATAGGTTTTCCTTGTCCTCTGAAATACTTTTTCTCCCTTAGCAGATCTAAAGGAATCCAAAGGGTAGAGTCATTTCTGTCTTTCCCCCTCAATGCTAGTATCTGACTGGCTGACCAGCAATGAGTCTATAAGAAATAGAAAATGGAGAGAGGAGAAAAAAAATCCCACTGTCTCCGATGGTCAGCCTTTTTTTAGGTGAAGGGTATATCTGGAGACACATCCCAGCTCCAAGGCACTCAAACACTCCCCTGAAGGGTCACACCCCACACCCCAGGCTGTGCTCCAGATGACCCAGGGGCTGGCATTCACTGACACTGGCTAGCCACTCCAAGGACACGGCCTGGTAAGCATTTTGAATCATTCTCAGACAGGACTGAAACCCAGCAACCAGAAAGATGGGAAGGCAGTGAGGACACGTTGCCTGTGGAGTTTTCAAAGGGGAGACTCAACCCCAAAGACGTTCTGGTAAGGAGACTGTGCCTAGGGAAGATAAAAGGAGGAGAGGCACAGGATTTTCTGAAGCAGTGTCAGGGGAGCATTTTCTACTTCTCTCTCATGTGAACGTTCAGCACAGAAAACAGATATTTTAGGAAGAGCCACTTACTGCTCTGTGAATTAAGACAAAAAATATTGTGTCTCTTTGAAAAGTACAATCAGCCGGGCGCGGTGGCTCACGCCTATCATTCCAGCACTTTGGGAGGCCGAGGTGAGAGGATTGCCTGAGTCCAAGGGTTCGAGACCAGCCTGGGCAACTTGGAGAGAAATCGTCTCTACAATAAATCAAAAAATGAACCGGGCGTGGTGGCACGCGCCTGTGGCTCCAGCTACTTGGAAGGCCGAGGCGGGAGGATCTCCTGGGCCCAGCAGGTCGAGGCTGCGGTGGCCGTAAGCGTCCAGTCTGGGCGACAGAGGGAGACTCCTGCTCATTAATAAACAAACAAACAAACAAACAATGCAGAGGTAGTGAAACTGAGGCCCGAGCACAGAACTCCAACCGACCTCCGCGCACAGCCTGGACGGTTCGCCAGGACCCCAAACGCCAACACAGCCGGGACTTTGAGTTCGTGAGTCGCTGTTTCCTCGGATAAACGTTCGACCCTTGAGCCAAGTTGGATTTCTAACAGCAGGAGGGGCTGGGCCCACCAGCAAGCCCTCCACGCCCAAGCCTCCGACGCCAGCCGGGACCCTCCCTGGCGGCCTTCCGTGGTCCCCGACCCCCGGGGGCTCCGAGCGCGCCGAGCCAGGCCGCCGCAGGGATGGGACGCCCGGGACCCTTGGCCAGCCGGTCCCTCCCAGCGCCAGGGGTCCCGAGGGACGAACTACCGGGAGGACGCGGGTCCCAGCCCGGGAGCCCACCGGGAGGCCCAGCGCCCGCCACAGCCGGTCCCGGCCGACTCCCCACCCCGGAACTCACCATTTCCCGGCCTCCGGGAGTCCCACCGGTTTCCGCCTGTCTCCCAGTCCCTGCAGGTCCCAGGACGACAGAAACCGCGGCAGAACCACCCAGGCCTCCCCAGGCGGAAAACGGAACCGCGGAAAAGCCACCCGGCACCCCGCGTAGCAGGAGACAAAGTCCCGCCAGCGCCCGGAAGCCGCCCCCTTCGCACCGACTGCGCGCCTGATTGGAGAGGTCCCACGCCAGGGCTCTTGATTGGGTAGAACTTCAGGCCACGCCCCCCTCGGGCCCTGAGTGACAGGAGATGCGATCCCACACGTGGCTGAGTGCGGCAGGCACTGCAGGCCTTGGCTGCCGCTGGGAACTCACCTTGCCTGGGAAACATGCGTGAGGTCCTAACCATATGTTATTCACAAATGAAAACAATATAATTACAATTATTTTAAAGTTTCCGATTTCATAAACGTCCTGGCCTTTGGTTTTTGGGGGGTTTTTTGAGTTGGAGTCTCACTCTTTCGCCCAGGCTGGAGTGCAGTTGCACGCTCACGGCCACTCAGCCTGGACATTCTGGGCCCCAGCGGGTCATTCCGCCTCAGCCTTCCAAGTAGCCGGAACTATAGGCGCGCGCTACCACGTCCCGCTAATTTTATGATTTTTATTGTAGAGATGAGGTCTCGCCAAGTTACCCGGGCTGTTCTCGAACCCCTGGGTTCAGGCAATCCTCTCACCTAGGCCTGCCAAAGTGCTGGGGTTACAGGCTTGAGCCACCGCGCCCGGCAGTCTTTGGTCTTTTGTGGAGGCATCTCGAACTTTGAAAAGTGAGGCAGTCTAAGGCAGTAATGTCCAACAGCAATAAACTGGGGGGCAACCCATTCGGGTCCCCTCCCGTTGTGGGAGCTTTTCGGTACTCTCAATAAATCCTGCTTTCTCACTTAAAAAAAGAAAGAAAATAAAAATGTCATTTAACATTTTCTAGTAGCAACATAAAAGAAAACAGGTGAAGTTGATTGCAATGATTTATTTAATCGCATTATTCAAAGTTATTTTAAGATGTGATCAACATAAAATTAAGAATGAAGTATACTGTTGGTACTACATCTTTGAAATGCTATATTTTAAGCTTCCAATACATCTCAGTTCAGACCAGCCACATTTCAGGTGCTCAGGGAGCCCTATGTGACTAGTGGCTGCTACATTGATGTGCTGCTCTAAGGTCTCTGACTCCTCTGACCTCAGGAAGGTGAAGGGCCTGAACCCTGCTTTTCTGCCAGAAGTGAGAGAACATCCTCTCCCTCCCAACATGTTTCCTCAGGCTCAAGAGTGGGAGATACGGTGCCCTGACACAAAGCAAGGACTGTAAGCAGGGAGTATCCACAGGTATACCACTGTCTCCCACCTGCTGTGTGGCAGGGGCCTATTCCCCTTCTAAAGATCAGACTGCATGCTAGATAGATGAGACTCACAACTCATGTAGCTTCCCTAGGCCTTCAAGGTTCTGGAGAGTGACACTTCTACAATAGAAGCAGAATTCCAAAAAACATCAGACTCCAGGAGGAGGGAATCCATGTTTTTAGATCTGTCCCTAGCCTTGACCTCCAGAGTTTAGATGCAGAGATAGCAGATTAAAGAAAAACTTCTTATTTTGTGATTTGGCCTTGGTCCTAATGGTCTCTTTCCTTCTATGGTGTGGGGGACTGTGTGACTTTAAGCGCCAATCCCATACACACATTTCTACGTGCATTTCTTTATAACTTAACATCATCTAACAAGGGATCCAACTTTAAATAAGGAAAAGAGAAAATCAGTACCTATAGGGTGCCTACTGTTTGCCAGGTAACCTGGAATTAACCTGTCTTTGAATCCTGGCGTCCTATCTGTAGTGTGTGTATTAGTTAGGTATCCCTGCATAACAACCCCCCTACACAAAGAAAAACTTATTAGCTCACAATTTAGCAGGTCAGTCATTTAGACTGGTCTCAGCTGGGCGATTCTTCTGCTCTCAGCTGGGTTTCTTCAGACATGTGTGATCAACTGCTAGTTGAGTAGGTGGCTCTGCCTCTGGGGGTGAGCAGGCTGTCAACTGGGGCACTTTGGTTCTCCTCCCTATGGTATCTCATCCTCCAACAGGCTAACATGGGCTTGCTCTCATAGAGATGACAGGGTTCTGAAAGAAAAAGAAAGAGCTTTCAAGACATTTTGAGCTTAGACCCAAAATTAACACACTGTCATAGTCACAACTTTCTAGTGCCAGAGCAAATAAGACCAGCCCAGATCTAAGTTTTGAGAAATGGATTCTGACTCTCAGTGGTAGCATTTGTAAAAAGCACATTGCCTAGGGCATGGATACAGGGAGGGATGGAGAATTGCTCCCATTTTTGCAATCAGTATAATTTTATCTTTTCTTCCAGATGAAGTTTATGTAGCTGTTCTGACTCAAGTAACTTGTCCAAATTCCTACAGTTAAGTGGCTTAGCTGTAACTCAGGATCATCCCTGCCTGACTTCCATAGGCCACACAACTCATGCAGCTTCCCTAGGCCTTCAAGGTTCTGGAGAGTGACACTTCTACAATAGAAGCAGAATTCCTTTGAGAGTCTCACCAACTAGCATTCTTCATCACTGAGATTCATTTCCTCCATATAATGTTTCTGAAGTGTCTTAAAATGACTTAGAATAATTTGGAGAAATGGTTGAGGGCTGAGTTTAGAAAATCAATGCCCAACAAATATAGTCTTCATTTCTCATCACAGGAGAAAGTTAAAAACACATATAATGCACTGCACATGTTTGTAAATTCTTTTCATCCCTTTTTGGTATTTGTAGGCTATTTATAATTGTAAACACAGACTGAAGCAAACTACTGTGCTTAAAAGCAAATGACCTAAAGATAGATCTGCTGAGAAGATGTGTTCTCCTGCTGCAATTTAGCCAAACAGCTGAGTATGTCTTAAAGTTGTCCTTTGATTTTAACAGAGCAGAGCTGTTTTCCAAGACCCTAAATTCAGGAGTGGCCATGGGGCAAATCCCTGCAGCACACTTGGAAATCACACACAGCTAGCACATCCCTCACGCTGAACCTGTGGTTCTCACCCTTGGCTATACATTAGAATCACCTGGGGGGCTTTAAAAATTCCACCGCGGGGAGACACCTCTTATCACCAAGGGTGTCTGAACAAAGCATATTTGTATACCTGATCCTTAACTGTACCCCAAAATATGATAATAAAAAATACTGATTAATTAAAAAAAAAAAATTCCACCAAAGCCGGGCTCAGTGGCTCAGCCTGCCTTGGGAGGCTGAGGTGAGTGGATTGCCTAATCCCACGGGTTCGAGACCCGCCTGGGCAACTTGGTGAGACTTCATCTCTACAATAAGTCAAAAAATTAGCCGGGCGTGGTAGCGCGCGCCTGTAGTTCCAGCTACTTGGAAGGCTGAAGCGGAAGGATCGCCGGAGCCCAGCAGGTCAAGGCTGCGGTGGCTGGGAGTGGCTACTGCACTCCAGTCTGGGCGACAGAGTGAGACTCCAACTCAAAAAAAAAAAAAAAAAAAAATTCCACCAAACCCAAGATGCAACCAAAGAATTAAGTCAGAATTCCTGGAATGGGACCTGGCAACAGTGTGGTTTAAAGCTCTCCAGAGGATCACATTGTGTGACCAAGCCCAACACCACTGCTTTAAATCAACATCTTTTGGTGAACCAGTTGCAAGTGGTTTCTCAAATAAATGTAAAAACATTTGCTGCTGAGTTGTGGCCCTCCAGTCTTATCTACATTACCTACTTAGAATTCTTTGCAGAACTGACCTCTGCTACTCATTTTGTTCCTGATTCAACCCAGTTCTACTGTTATGACCGAGTAAGCAAGAAGAAGCTATGCCAGCAAGTCGAGTTTAATTAATTATGAATTTATTAAATGTGCGGGTCAAGAGTAGGAATGAAAACTCTTGACAAATTGGTGCAGTTTGTGACAAGCTTTTATAGGTAAAATTTGTAGTATTGGCTACATAGTAACTTAGTGACCATAGCAACTATTAACTAACAACTTGGCAACAAAAATGGGAACTTCGATTGTTAGGGAGCTTTGATTAATTTCATGTCAGGTAGGTATAGCCAGTGCCCAGAAAGTCCCTGGACTTCTGTCATTAAGATATAGTTTAAGGTAGTTACATAGAGACAAGGAAGAAGAATCATTATACAATGGAGTTACCTTGGTTAGGTCACTAACAGAATATAAGAACAAACTATGAAAATGTCAAAGCGTAATATTTGATTTCAGTTAAC
>CAUYQG010153339.1:0-10173 GCA_963574415.1 Tarsius wallacei
CAAGGTACCTGGGGATTGCCCCTGTCTTTTCATAATTATGTCTAGGTCTATTAATTAGCAGCAATGATGAGAAACACTAACAAATGTAGCCACAGTAATTTGTTATTATAATGCAAGTTGTTCACATTTGTTGAGATCCTCGATGAACCCGCCACTCTGCCAAGCTTTGTACATGTACTGTGAAGTTTAGTCCATCAAGGGTTCTATGATGTGGGTACTATTATTATCTCCATTTTACAGCTGAGAAAATGGAGGCCCAGAGAGGTAAGTCATTTGCCCAACATCCTGTAGATGTGAAGTGGTAAAGCTGGGATTTGAACCCAAGCCGCCTGGTTCCAGAGCCCCTGCTCCTAACTGGGTGCTAAAGTGCCTTCCCCCAAAGGACCCCTTAAGCCCAGTTCCCAGAGAGAGCCGGGACCTTGTCACAACATGTCATGGAGCACGGGCAGGTCAGGTGGCAAGTTAGCACAGCAAATTGGCAAGAACCCCTTCCTGGGGACTCTGGCTGAGGAAACGAAGAAGTTAAGGGACACAGTGACCATCTCCTGGCGAGGAGGCCTCGTCTCTGAAGGGGTCAGCAGATTTTTCTAGGGATCAAAAGGGCTGTGGTACTCTTGGACATGGCTCTCCCCTAAAGGAGCTCTGATTCTGGCCCCTGATTCATAATCAAGCAACAAACAATTTCAGGAGAAATATCCCCAAAGTCAGTGTCTCTGGAGGATGGAACAGCTATAGGAAAGTATCCAGGCCCACTTCCTCCCAAGTTTGGGTGGGCATGGGGTGTTAAAGGGGCTTTTATCCATTTACCTGCTTCCAGAGAGGCAGAAATGAGCTACACCCAAGATGGTGGGGGGTCGGGGGTTCAGTCTGTGCAAATGCCAGGTGATGACTCGGTGGCACTATGATGATTCACTGCTGACTCACATTATGGTCCTAGGTGACTGTCAGGTGAGTGGCCCTCACACCAGGTGGATGTGAGGCTGCACCAGACTTGAAATTAACAATAGCACAAAAAACCCAAAGTTGAAAGACTCCATAATACACCCCACGTCTCTATGGACATAGCCCAAATCAAAACAGTGAGGGAGGCGACACGGTTGGTTTGTCCTCATCAGATGGGTCCTTGCATCTGGGTGCTTCCTAGGTGTGTGTGGGGGGGGGCTCTGTCCATCTCTTGGCCATGGCTGGCTGGATAAACTTGGGGGTGTGGCCTGTGGCCAAGGACCTTTGATGTTTTTCCCCTGTGTGAAACTCATTGCTGACTCAGGAGGAAATCAACCCCTAGACCAGCACTGTTCAATGGAACTTTCTGCGATGATGGTAATGTTCTATGCCTGTGCTGTCCAATCCAGTATGGCAGTCACTAGTCACATGTGGCTGGTGTAACTAAGGAATTACATTTTAAATTCTATTTAATTTTAATTTATTGAAATTCAACTAGCCACATGGGGCTAGTAGACACCATACTGAACAACACAGATGTAGACTCTGGTTCTGATTGGCTGAGCCAGGATCACCAGCCTCCCTCTTAAAGCAGAGCCACAAATATGGCTGGGTTGGAAGCATGCTAGGGCCCTAGAACAGGAACTGGGGTGGGCTGGGCCCCAGAAGAAGCGGGGAGACTCTTAGGTTGAGGAAAAATATCCCAATCTTAGGTCGAATGACGAAGGAGGCCAAGGAGCCAAAATGTCTCATAAGTGGCTTCTCTACCACCATCTCACAGTCCAGTGCATACTCCCTGGTCAACAGCCCAAGAGCTCTGGGATTTGTGAGCTGCAGGAACCTTCCAGATCATCTCATCCAACTATGTTCTATCAGAGGCAAGGTCTCCCAGCAGGAACAAGATAGACCAGACTGCTTGGCCAGACCCCTTTCCTGGTCTCTGGGGAGACTCGAAACACAGCCCTGCTCAGGTGTGTGTCCCCTAAGATCCCCAGCCCAGGATCCTGCTGCCCATCTTAACAGATGTAGCTCACCAGACAATTTTAACTTCCAGAGCAAATGGCTCCTTTCTGTGACTTGGACTTAGGTGAAGACCCTTGAGGGCTGCTTACCAAAAGACAGAGTCTCTAAGAGTTTCTGCAGCTCTGAGCCTCTCAGTTTCCTCATCTGTAAAATGAAGCTGATAATGCTTACCTGTGGCTACTCAAAAGATGAAATAACGTAACCTAGGGCAACTGCCCAGCATATGGTAAGGGTCAGTTCTCGTACCTCCTTGACCCTCTCTGGTCATTAACCCATTGTCTTCAAGCACAGACTGGCCCCGTCATGGCTCGGGCATGAACCCACCCCTCCTCACCTCCGCCCCTCCGATGCTGCACACCCCACGTCTCCCCAAGCATGGAGGTACCTGGCATGTTGAAATCCTTCTGCTGCCGCGTGCACTGCGGGGAAGGGTGTAGGGGAGAAGGCGGGGTGGCGCTGGGAGGGAGGGGGGTACTGGCGAGGAGGGCGTGGAGGATGTCGTGGATGAGGGGTTGCTGCTTGAGTCTGGCTGGTAAGGAACAGGGATGTGGTCCTGCAGAGAGAAAACAGCGCTGGGGTCAGGGACAGACAGGGACGCAGAGACATACAGAAAGAGTGAGCAGGGCAGCCTCCTCAGAGACTCTTACCCTTCCCCCCATCACCAGCTCCTTCCAAAATTCCGCCCGCCACATCATCCCCACAGGGTTGCATCCAGCTTTGGAAGGAACAGTTTCTGAAGTCAAATTCCTGCCCACTGCTTGGACCCCAGAGAGATAGGTTGTATCACATAATGAAAACCACAGAGGTGACAGCCACACACCCTGTGCCTCTTTGATTCTGGAAAATTCCACACCGAGGAACCCAGAGTACTTCTCCCATCCTGACACCTCTCCTCCCGGGTGTTTATTAAAGAATCAACACCCCGACAGCTCCAGAGAGACAGTGAGAGCGAGCCTTTAGTATCCTTGCTTGGGCCTCAGCTAGAAGCAGTACTGCTCCTCCTCGTCCCCTGGACCAGCTCGAAAACAAGGATGAAGATGGAATTCATGTGTGCATCCTCAGAACAGCCTTGGGAGTGGACTTATGAGCAGTGGCGGGGTTGAATAATGTCCCCGCAAAGACAAGCCCACCTGGGAGCTCAGAATCTGATCTTGTTTGGTATAAGGGTCTTTGCAGATGTCATTAAAGTAAGACTATCAAGATGAGACCAACTAGATTAGGGCGGGCCCTAAATACAATGACGGATGTTCTTATAAGAGTCAGAAAAGGACAGACACACAGAAAGGAGAGCCATATGAAGATGGAGGTGGAGGCTGGAGCGAGGCAGCCATGAGGCAGGAATGCCAGAGCCACCAGAAGCTAGGAGAAAGGCATGGGACAGTTTCTCCTTCAGGGGCTCCGGAAGGCAATCCTGCCGACATCTTGACGTTGGATTTCTGGCCTCCACATTGTGTGAGAATACATTTCTGTTGTTTCAGACACACAACTTGCGGCCAATTCATACTGAGATCTCTCCATTCTTTTTCTTTTCTTTTTTTTAGGGGGGGGGGGGTCAGGGTCTCACTCTGTCACCCAAGCTAGAATGCAGCTCACTGGAGCCTCAACCTCCTGGGTTCAGGCAATTCTCCTGCCTCAGCCTCCTGGGTAGCTGGGACTATAGGCATGTGCCACCATGCCCAGCTAATTTTTTGATGTTTTGTAGAGACAAGGTCTCACCATGTTGCCCAGGCTAGCTCTCCATTATTTCTTATAACTACATGTGAATCTGCAGTGATCTCAAAATTAAAAGTTTAATTAGAAAAATTGCCACCATGAACATAATAGCTACCATTTACTGATGACAAAGTGCCTCAGCCCCATAATTCACTCCAGTCGCACCAGGAAATTAACACTAGCAGGATCCGGAGTCAGGCAAACCTGGGTTCAAATCCCATAGCCACCTCTTCTTTGTACATTGGAGGCAAAATGCTCAACCTCCCCTTTCCTCAGTTCTGTCCACTGTAAAATGGGAACAGCAGTGGCATTCTGATGCATAGAACTGTAGGAAGATTAAATGACACAAAAAGGAAGGGAGGAAGGGAGGGAGGGAGAGCAACTTGCGTATTTGCAGGAATGTTCTCTTGAAAAGGGATAGATTGGAGCTGCCTATAGCTTAGAAGGCATTTTCCATCTTTGGGACATTTTGCTTTCACCAGATAGCCAGAGACAAGCAAAAGCAACGAATCTCCATGTCATATAAAGGGATTCCTGCCTCTCAAAACCAGCAGAGCTAAGGGTCCCCGGGGCACCTCCATCTGTTCACTCACAAGACAGTGGCCACTGGGTCTGCCATTACCCAGAAGTCCACCCCTGGGGACCAAGGCAGAGCTAAGGGTCCCAGGGCACTTCCATCTGTTCACTCACAAGACAGTGGTCACTTGATCCACCATTACCCAGAGATTCATCCTTGGGGACCAAGACAGAGCTAAGGGTCCCCAGGGTACCTCATCTGTTCACTCACAAGACAGTGGTCACCAGGTCCACCATTACACACAGGTCCACCCTTGGGGACTGAGGCAGAACTAATGGTCCCCAGGATACCTCCATCTGTTCACTCACAGGACAGAGGTCACTTGGTCCACCATTACTTAGAGGTCCACCTTTGGGTTGGCCCAGGTGTACAAGGAGGGTTTAGTGTGGTCACCAGGTATACTTATCTGCCAAACTCTAAGAGTAGGTGGGGCAAATACCCACCAGCACAGGAGGCCAAGGGCAGAGGGGAGGGGAAGTGGACATTCTCCACCTAGATGCCCACTGGATGTCCAGCCTAGGCAGCACATTTCACCTTCCCAGAGCCCACTCCACTCCTGCTAGGTCCACACCACCTCTGGGTCAGCACCTTCCCCTCTGTGAGCTCAGCCTCTCCTTATCCTTAACATGGGCTAAGAACATCCACCTCATAGGTCCGCTGTGAAGTTTAAATGAGTTATGTTTGTACCTACCCCCTTCATATGGAACTGAGGCACTTAGTCTTCAGTGAATGGTAGCTATTATGTTATTGACAGCATTGTCTGCAATTAAACTTTTTCTCTTGGGTCACTGCAGATTCACATATGAGAGGGTACCCAAAAAACACCGGAATTGTTTTTTGGAGGGTGGACCCCGAGTAGTACAGGCTTCCCCCACCAGGGGAGTGTTCTAGAAACCCATCGGCCTCAGTGTACAAGCTAGCATTATTGTGAGAGGCTGCGTTCAGCTTCAGTGAATTTTTCAATGGAGATGCTTTCAACGCTTTTGCCCATTTCGTGGTGGGTAATTTATGAGCGTACCTGCCCACACCATGCTGAGTGTTCAACAGTTTTTTTACCAAATCCTGCATGACCTCCATGCCCTACCTTCCCTAGTCACCCAATCTCGCCCCAAGCAACTTTTTGTTGTTGTTGTTCCTCCGGATGAAAAACGTACTCAAATGGAAATATTTGACGATGTGGAAGAGGAGAAACAAAAAATGGCAGAAGCACTAAAAGTCATCAAAATTGACAAGTTCAAAAACTGTTTAGAGCAACGGAAAGGTGTCTCAATAGGTGTATTGCATCAAACGGAGAATATTTTGAAGGTGGCTAAGTTTAAACATAAAGAATAAATACATAATTTTTTTATAAATAAATTCTGGGTTTTTTGGGGTCCCCCTTTGTATAGTTATAAGAAATAACACAAAGATCTCATTTACCTTTTACTCAGTTTTCTCCAATGATAACATCTTGCAAAACTATATCTATATCACAGCCCAGATACTGAATAGATACAGTCAAAATGCAAACATCTCCATCACTACAAAGACCTCTCAGGTTGCCCTAAAATATAAAATAGCTACACCCATTTCTCTTCTCTCTCGTCATTACACTCCTCCCATCTTTAACCTCTGACACCACCAGTCTATTCTTCACTTCTGTTCAGTGCACAAACCACTAGCTACATGTGATTATTTATTTGTTTTATTTGAGATAGGGTCACATGGAAAGGACTCTGTCTGGGTTAACTTTGCGGGATCTGTAGGGATTTTAAAAAAACAGCGATTTAAGGGTTTAAGTACCACTTGATTTTGATTATGCCAAGAAAGCATAGGTCAGACTCTACCTTGAAGGCCTGCCCCCGAGACTGGAAGAGAATTCACTAAAATGTCATAGTCATTCTGTCACTGTGGTCAGGGTATTCTCTGCGATTTTTTTTTTTTTAACATTTTTGTTCTGTCAGCATATGACTTTTGACAATTAAAAAAAAAAATAACAAAACTAAAGCTATTGAGGTGTTTTTTTCAATACCACAGAGGTTTCATATTGGCATTCATTTCAGAATTGAAACTCCCTTTTCTGTTTCTTTTTTACAGATAGGGTCTTGCTCTGTCACCCAGGCTGGAATGCAGTGGTGTGATCATTATAGCCTCGACCTCCTGGGCTCAAGCCACCCTCCTGCCTCAGCCTCCCAAGTAGTTGAGATTACAGGTGTCAGCCACCATGCCTGGCTCTAGTCTCCATTTCTATAAGTTTGTCATTTCAATGTTATATAAATGGAATTATACAGTATGTACCTCGTTGGATCGACTTTTTTTCACTCCAAAGAGTTATCTGTAGAGTCATCCAAATTGGTGCATGTATCAAGTTTGTTCCTTTTCACTGCTAACTAGTATTCTATGATATGGATGTAACACAGTTTGTTTAACCATTCACCCACTGAAAGACATCTAAGTTGTTTTCTTGTTTTGGCTACTGTGGTTAAAGCTGCTCTAAACATTTATGGGTAGGTTTTCTGTGAACATATCTTTGTATTTCTCTACAACAGGAGTGCAATTTTCTGGATAATATGGTAATAGCATGGTTAGTTTCTAAAGAAAATAGAAAAACTGTTCTCCAGAATGGTTGTACCATTTTACACCAGCAATCAGTGAGTGATTTTCTCTGTATCCTAGCCAGTATCTGGTGTTGTCACTATGTTTTAATTTTAGTTATTCTGATAGTAACGCAGTGATATCTCATGGTGGTTTTAATTTGTGTTTCCTTAATGGCTAATCATATTGAACATCTTTTATGTGCTTACTGGCCATCTATATATCCTTTTCCATCTTGATTACTGTAGCTATATAATAAGTCTTAAAATTGGGTAGACTGATTCCCCTCACTTTATTATTTTTCAAAATTGTGTTTAATTATTCCAGTGCCTTTGCCTTTTCATATACTTTTTTAGAATAGTCTTGTCTAGATGTACAAAAAGAATCTTGCTGAGATCTTGATAGAAACTGTATGAAGCCTGTATATCCATTTTGAGGAGGACTGATATCTTAACTATGTTGAATCTTTCAATCCATGAACATGGTATGTGTAGTTGTTTCCCAAGGCCGTTGTAACAAAGTACTGCAAATTGAGTGACTTAAAACAATAAAAAAGTATTTTCTCACAGTTCCAGAGGTAAAAAGCCCCAAATCAACAGATTAACAGAACCATGGCTCAGGCTCCTTTGGAGACTTTAGGTGGAACCCTTCCTTGCCTCCTCCTAGCCTCTGGAGGTGGCCAGCAATCCTTGGCACTACAAGAAGTACAAGTTTCATTCTGAGAGAGCATATGTAAGTTCAATTTGTTTTAAGTGCAACAGTTAGTTAGCCTAGGTCCCTAACTAATACAATTGGCTATATAGTATTGTATGTATTTAATGAGCTACATTGACACCTGGTGGAGATAAATAATACATAAAAAATGCAGGTGTGCATCGTTAAAGCTCATAACTTGAAGGCTTGTATGCAGGGGACTTGCTATACTTGGCTTGCAGCTGTATCACTCCAAATCTCTGCTTTAGTTGAACATGGTACTCTCCCTGTGTGTCTCTGTTTCTCTTCTCCTCTTCTTCTAAGGACAAAAGTTATATTGAATTATGACCTCATCTGAATTTGATTATATCTGTGAAGCCCCTATTGCCAAATAAGGTCACATTCACAGATCCTAGGGGTTAGGACTTCACCATATCTTTGTGGAGGATACAGTCCAATCCACAATAACATATTTCTCCAAATCTTTGTTTTCTTTCACCAGCATTTTGTAGTTTTTAGCATACAAGCTCTATAGTGTTTTATTAATTATGCCAAACTATTTTTCATGTTGTTGAGCACTGGTATGTTTTGAATTTAGGTTTCCATATGTTAATTGCTAGTATATAGAAATATAATATCTGTATTGATCTTGTATCCTATGACCTAGCTGAACTCACTAATTAGTTCTAGGAAAGTTTTTTTTTTTTTAATATTCTTTGAGATTTTCTACGTAGACAATGATGCCACTTGTAAATAAGGACAGTTTTAGTTCTCTCTTTCCAATCTGTATGCCTTTTGTTTCCTTTTTTTGTTTTACTGCACTGGCCAGAGCTTCTAGGACTATGTGGAAAAGAAGTGTGACAGTTCCCCATCTTTGAGAAAAGTATTCAGTCCTTCATAACTATGTACATTAGCTGCATGATTTTTTTGTAAGATGCTGTTTATCAAGTTGAGGAATTTATCTCTGTTTCTGTTTTTCTGATTGCTTTTATCATGAATGGCTGTTGAATTTTATCAGTTCAATCATGTGATTTTTTTCATTTTTAGCTTGTTAATATGGCGGATTACATTAATTGACCTTCAAATACTGAACCAATTTTTCGTTCCTGAAACAAACTCTACTTTTATACATTGCTGAATTCTATTTTCTAAATATTTTGTTAGGGATTATTGCATCCATATTCATGAGGAATATTAGTCTGTAGTTTTCTTTTTTTGTATTTTGGTTTAGGTTTCAGGGTAATATCAGCTATTATGAATTGGGAAGTCCATTCTTCTGTTTTCTTAAAGAGATTATGTAAAATTGATGTTACTTCTCCTTTAGACATTTGGTTGTGCTCTCAGTGAAACCACCTGGAGATTTCTTTTTGGGGGTTATGATAATTTTAAAATTATGAACTCAATTTTTTTCATGGTTATAGGGCCATTCAAAGAATATATTTCATGTTGTGTGAGTTGTGGCATTCTGTGTTTTTCAAGAAATTGGTCTATTTCATCTAAGCCATAAAATGTGTATGTGTAGTATTGCTTGTAGTATTCTCTTATTATCCATTTGATGACTGCAGGTTCTGTAGTGATGCCCCATTTTTTTTCTTCATAATGATTTGTGTTTTCTCTTTGTATTTGCTATAGGTGTGTCAATTTCATCTTTTCTTTATTTTATTTTTTCTGCCTTCCTACGAGTTAAACATTTTTTAGAGTTTCACTTTGACATCTCTACGGTATTTTTAGGTGTATCTCTTTGTAACAATTTTTAAATGGTTGCTCTGGGTAATACATATACATATGTATACAACATATATATCTTATTGAAGTCTATTGGTGTCAACATTTTACCATTTTGAGTGAAGTGTTATTTTATGTTCGTTTATCCCCCCCCAATAACTGTCTTAAAATGTACATGCATATAGAACCACATTAGACAGTGTTATAATTTTTGCTTCAGCTCTCAAACATAACTTAGAAAATGTAAGAGGAATAGGTAAATGTATTATTGCATCTACTTTTATTCTTTCCATTGTTTTCTTTCTTCTTGGTGTTTTAAGACTCCCTTTTTAATTATTTCCTTTCTGTTTAGAAAATACCCTTTAGTCATTCTTTTAGGATAGATCTGCTTGTGACAAATGTTCTTAGTTTTTCTTCATCCTACAATATCTTGATTTCCTTTTCATTTTTAAAGGATATTTTCACTATACATAGAATTCTAAATTGAAAACTTATCTTCCAACACTTGGAAAAACACTGTGCCAGTGTTTTCAGGCCTCTGGTACCTAACGAAAAAAATATTTTTAAATTTGAATGATTTCTATCATAGGTGAAGTATTATTTCTTCCTTGATGTTTTCAATATTTTTTTGTCTTTAGTTTTTAGAAGTTTGACATGGTATGTCTTAGCATGGATTTCTTTGTGTTTATTTTGTTAGAGGGTTTGCTCAGATTCTTAAACCTGTAGGTTTATGTCTTTTGCCCAATTTGGAATGTTTTCAACCATTATTTATTTAAGGACTTTTTCAGCCTTGACCTCTTTCTCCTCTCCTTCCAGGACTCCATTGATGCCAATGTTAGATCTTTTATTATAGTCCCAATGGTCTTTGATGTACTGCTCAGTCTATTTTCTCTCTGTTATCCAGACTGTGTAATTTCTGTTGTCCT